>QNTS01004366.1:47510-60141 GCA_003317085.1 Hucho hucho | reverse complement strand
GTTATATGGTCAATCCCTGGTCCTATCACACTTAGAGTACTGTCCGGTTATATGGTCAATCCCTGGTCCTATCACACTTAGAGTACTGTCCAGTTATATGGTGAATCCCTGGGCCTATCACACTTAGTGTACTGTCCAGTTATATGGTCAATCCCTGGTCCTATCACACTTAGAGTACTGTCCAGTTATATGGTCAATCCCTGGTACTATCACACTTAGAGTACTGCCCAGTTATATGGTCAATCCCTGGTCCTATCACACTTAGAGTACTGTCCAGTTATATGGTCAATCCCTGGTCCTATCACACTTAGAAAATGGGACCCTAGTCCTAAAATTTTAACTGACTTGTCTAGTTAAATAAAGATAAAAGTCATTTCAGTTGCTGGTTGCTGGAGTTGCTGGAGTAGCTGGAGTAGCTGGAGTAGCTGATCTGCATACATAGACACACCGGCTTTACTCAAATATGTTAGTAAAGATTGAAAAAAGTAAGGGGTCTAGACAGCTGCCCTGGGAATTCCTGATTATATCTGGATCATGTTCGAGAGATTCCATTAAAGAACACCCTCTGTGTTCTGTTAGAAAGGTAACTCTTTATCCACAATATAGCAGTGGGTGTAAAGCAATAACACATACGTTTTTCCAGCAGCAGACTGTGATTGATAATGACAAAGCCTTGCTGAAGTCTAACTGAACAGCCCCCACGTTTATCATCAATTTATCACATTTTATGTGCCGAATACAACAGGTGTAAATAGACCTTACCGTGAAATGTTTACTTACAAGCCCTTAACTTCTAACAGTAACAAACGGCTAGAAGCCAACAATAAATTTTTAAGGAAATATATTTCATAAAAAAACTAAAATAAAAAAAATAAAAAATGGGGGGAGGGTACAGGTTAGAGGTAATTTGTACATGTAGGTAGGAGTAAAGTGACTATGCATAGATAATAAACAGTGAGTAGCAGCAGTGTAAAAACAAAAGGGGGGAGGGGGAGGTCAATGCAAATTGTCTGGGTGGCCATTTGATTAATTAACCAGCAGTCTTATGGCTTGGCGATAGAAGCTGTTAAGGAGCCTTTTGGACCTAGACTTGGGGCTTCAGTACTGCTTACCGTGCAGTAGCAGAGAGAGCTGTCTATGACTTGGCTGACTGGAGTCTTTGACAATCTTTTGGGCCTTCCTCTGACACACCTAGTATATAGGTCCTGGATGGCAGGGAGCTTGGCCCCTGTAATGTACTGGGCTGTACGCACTACCCTCTGTAGTGCCTTACGGTCAGATACCGAGCAGTTGCCATACCAGGTGGTGATGCAACCTGTCAGGATGCTCTTGAGGATCTGGGGACCCATGCCAAATCTTTTCAGTCTCCTGAGGGGGAAAAGTTGTTGTCGTGCCCTCTTCACAACTTTCTTGGTGTGTTTGGACCATGACAGTTTGTTGGTGATGTGGACACCAAGGAACTTGAAACTCTCAGCCCGCTCCACTACAGCCCTCCTTTTCCTGTAGTCCATGATCATCTACTTTGTCTTGCTCACGTTGAGGGAGAGTTTGTTGTCCTGGCACCACACTGCCAGGTCTCTGACCTCTTCCCTATAGGCTGTTTCTTCGTTGTCGGTGACCAGGCCTTCCTCCGTTGTGATGTCCGTAAACTTAATGGCGGTGTTGGAGGTGTGCTTGGCCACGCAGTAGTGGATGAACCGGCATGTACAGGAGGGGAATAAGCACGCACCCCTGAGGGGCCCCTGTGTTGAGGATCAGCGTGGCAGAAGTGTTGTTGCCTACCATGACCACTTGGGGGCGGCCCTTTGGGTAATCCAGGATCCAGTTGCAGATGGAGGTGTTTAGTCCCAGGGTCCTTAGCTTAGTGATTATTTTTTGGGGCACTATGGTGTTGAACGCTGAGCTGTAGTCAATGAACACCTACACATTCAAGGGTTTTTATTTATTTTTACTATTTTCTACATTGTATAATAATAGTGAAGACATCAAAACTATGAAATAACACATGTGGAATCATGTAGTAACCAAAAAAGTGTTAACCCTTTGACTTGATGAAAGCTTTGCACACTCTTGTCATTCTTTCAACCAGCTTCATGAGGGAGTCACCTGGAACGCATTTCAATTAACAGGTGTGCCTTGTTAAAAGTTAATTTGTGGAATTTATTTCCTTCTTAATGTATTTGAGCCAATCAGTTGTGTTGTGAGAAGGTAGGGGGGTGTATAGAAGATCACCCTATTTGGTAAAAGACCAAGTCCATATTATGGCAAGAACAGCTCAAATAAGCAAAGAGAAACAACAGTCCATCATTACTTTAATACATGAAGGTCAGTCAATCCGGAACATTTCAAGAACATTGAAAGTTTCTTCAAGTGCAGTCGCAAAAACAATCAAGCGCTATGATGAAACTGAGTCTCATGAGGAACGCCACAGAAAGGGAAGACCCAGCGTTACCTCTGCTGCAGAGGATAAGTTCATTAGAGTTACCAGACAGTGCAGGCCAAATAATTGCTTCACAGAGAGAAACAGACACATATCATCATCAACTGTTCAGAGGAGAATATGGGAATCAGGCCTTCATGGTCGAATTGCTGCAAAGAAACCACTACTAAAAGACACCAATAATAAGAAGAGACTTGCTTGGGCTAAGAAACACAAGCCATCGACATTAGACCTGTGGAAATTTGTGCTGTGGTCTGAAATCCAAATTGGAGATTTTGGTTCCAACCGCTTTGTCTTTTTGAGAAGTGGTGTGGGTGGACGGGTGATCTCTGCATGTTTCTTTCCCAACTTAAAGCATGGAGGAGGAGGAGGTGTGATGTTGTGGGGGTGTTTTGCTGGTGACACTGTCTGTGATTTATTTAGAATTCAAGGCACACTTAACCTGCATGGCTACCACAGCATTTTGAAGCGATATGCCATTCCATCTGGGTTGCGCTGAGTGGGACTATGGGATGAGTTGGACCACAGAGTGAAGGAAAAGCAGCCAACAAGTGCTCAGCATATGTGGGAACTCATGAAGCTGGTTGAGAGAATGCCAAGAGTTTGCAAAGCTGTCATCAAGGCAAAGGGTGGCTACTTCGAAGAATCTCAAGTATAAAACATATTTTGATTTGTTTTTGTCTTTTTTGGTTAATACATGAGTCCATATGTGTTATTTCACAGTTTTGATGTCTTCACTATTATTCTAGAATATAGAAAATAGTAAAAATAAAGAAAAACCCTTGAATGAGTAGGTGTGAGTACCTTTGACTGGTACTGTACATATTTACCTCAACAAGTCTCTAACAGTAAAAACGGCTAGAAGCGTAGACTGACTGAGCAGAGATTACGATCCGGCAGCGTGGAAGTGGCAGGGTTGAGTTTTTGTAGAGGTCTTGACTATGGAACAGGTTGCAGCTGGTGGGGATCTGCTCTGACTCCAGCACACACAATCACACACGCACACAGAGGAGAGAGGGAGAGGGAGAGACTACTGGGGAGAGTGGCGGCAGGTCAAGGAGACACAGGATGAGCAGTAGAGGGTGTTGCAGGAGCAGATGTGACAGAACATTTAAAAAATACAAATCCATGTACTATGGAATAAATAGTATAGCCTACACCTTCATGTACTATAGCCTACACCTTCACAATGAATCTATTATTTATTTTAGATAGGTCTAAAAAACATGATATGAAGAAAATGTAGTCTATTTCAGAAGAACAGAATAGCATACTCTGAGTTGTCCTTATGTCAGGTCCTGATCTGGCTATTCCATATGGCTGTGGGCTACACTAGTTAAGTTAGCAGACAAGATTTGCTTAGATTTCCGTGGCATTATTCTATATTATTTTATAGTATTAAGAACACAATTGAACAAAGCTGAATAAAATAGAAAGGTTATTTTTTCCAAAGGATGTAAGGGAGTGCTGTCAGTACGCTTGGTGTAGTTGGTGCAGAAGAGTCAGGTGCAGGACAGCAGAGATGAGTAACACAACGTACTTTACTCAATAGAATAAAAAGTACATAAATTCCAAGCCCACCAAAATAGGACTGACATCAAATCAGGAATAATAACTCACAACAAACATGGGGAAAACAGAGGGTTAAATAATGAACATGTAATTGGGGAATTGAAACCAGGTGTGTATAAACCACAGACAAAACAAATGGAAAATGAAAAGTGGATCGGCGATGGCTAGAAAGCCGGCGACGTCGACCGCCGAACGTCGCCCGAACAAGGAGAGGGACCGACTTCGGCGGAAGTCGTGACGTGCGCTCATGCGGCTATTCTGTGTTAACAAAGAAGTAGGTATGTATGATTAATGTAGAGTTTTTTATGTAACTTTATTGTTCTACAAACGTTGGGCTGTATGTTTAACTTCTTAGGGCGGAGAGTTGGAGAAGGGGAGGGGCATTTATTATTAATCCAGCGCCCCACTCCCGACACTACCCGGTGAAATGCAAGGCGCCATATTCAAAATCCAAAAGTTGAATTATTAAACATTCATCAATATACAAGTGTTGCATAGTCATCAAAAGCTCTGCTTCTTGGCAATATCACAGCATTTTCAAAAAGGCTTTACAGCGAAAGCACAACATTTGATTGTTTGAGGGTAGCACCTCCAATATTTTTTCATTAGCATAAATTCATAAACCATCACGGTTCACACAAAACACATTTCACAGCGAAAACAAATCCCTCGGGAACCACTCCCTAAGAAGTTAAGCTAGGGGGGACGATCACGTCCCACATACGACAACATCTGGTGAAATGAGATTTTATTTGTAACCCCCCCTCTGAAAAAATTCATTAAATAAAAGTTAAATAGAAAGTATCAGCACAGCTAGTAACATCTAGCTACAGCTAGTTACAGCTAGTTACAGCTAGCTTAATAAGGCATGATGGTGTGTGGTATATGGCCAATATACCACCGCTAAGGGCTGTTCTTAAGCACGAGACAATGCGGAGTGCCTGGATGCAGCCCTTAGCCGTGGTATATTGGCCATATACCACAAACCCCCGAGGTGCCTTATTGCTATCATAAACTGGCTACCAACATAATTAGAGCAGTAAAAATATATATTTTGACATACCCATGGCATATGGTCTGATATACCACGGCTGTCAGACAATCAGTATTCAGGGCTCTAACCACCCAGTTTATAAAAGGCTATACAGAATGCTGTTAGGTGTAATGGGTGTCAGGATCTTCAAAGACGGACCAAGGCGCAGCGTGAGTTGAGTTCCACATCTTTAACAAATGAGAACTTCAGTAAAACAAACAAAGAACAAACGACCGGACTCAATGTGTAGCGCAACACAGCACATACAACTTACAAACAATAACCCACGATAACCCACGATAAGGTGGGTTATTGGGACAAACTAAGTATGACCAAAACACCGTCCTGACCAAAACACCATAGAGAAAGCCAGAGGGCTATCTATGGCCAGGACGTGACAGTACCCCCCCCCCGCCAAAGGTGCGGACTCCGGCCGCAAACCAGAACTCAAGGGGGGCGGTCGGGTGGGCATTTTGGTGTCGGTGGCAGCTCCGGTGCCGGACGTACCGGGCTGAGAAGGCGCACTGGAAGCCCGGTGCGTGGAGCCGGCATTGGAGTCACCGGACTGATTACTCGCACCTCAGTGCGCGTGTGGGGAGCCGGCACAGGAGTCACCGGACTGAAGAGGCACACTGGACGCCTGGTGCGTGGAGCAGGCGTAGGTCTCACCGGAACGATGACAAGCCCCTCAGGGCACATGCGAGGAGCTGGCACAGGAGTCACCGGACTGAGAGGGCGCACTGCAGGCCTGGTGCGTGGAGCCGGCGTAGGTCTCACCGGACTGATGACTCGCACCTCAGGGCGCGTGCGGGGAGCCGGCACAGGATTCACCGGAAAGATGAGGCGCACTGGCCGCCTGGTGCGTGGAGCCGGCGTAGGTCTCCCCGGAATGATGACACGCACCTCAGGGTGCGTGCGGGGAGCTGGCACTGGACATACCGGGCTGGGGAGGCGCACTGGACTCCTGGTGCGTGAAGCCGGAACAGGATTCACCGGACTGAGAAGGCGCACTGGACTCCTGGTGCGTGGAGCCGGAACAGGACCCACCGGACTGGGGACCTCAGGGCGAGTGCGAGGAGCTGGCACCGGACGCATCGGGCTGGTGAGGCGCACTGGCATCCTGGTGTGTGGAGCCGGCGTAGGTCCCACCGGACTGAGTTTGTTTGTGTTTTTGTGGTTTTGTGTGTGTGTGTTTCTTCTTGATGTGAAAGAAATGCAGTCCGTCCTTTTGGCAGTGAATAACAGAATGAGTAAGGTTTTACTACGTGCTTTAAATGCTCTACCCTTATCGTGAAAAACATTTGAGAATAGGAATCTTAAAATCACATTTCTACTATTTAATGTGTTTTTGAGGCAGTTATGTGTTTCGGGGCGCACCAGAGGTCATGATAACATTATTAAATGATGAACATGCTTTAGTTTCATGTGTTTTTAACGTGTGAGATATTAAATAATTCATGACAACATATTTAGAGATATGGACTAATGTTTAATCTCTTTGACTTTCTCTTTACATTCACAATGCATGTCCACACACACACACACACACACCAACACGTACACATCAACACACACACAATATACACACACACACTATACACACACATAACTACACACAAAACTCAACACACACACATCAACACACACACACTACACACACACATAACTACACACAAACCTCATCACACACACATCAACAAAAACACACACCAATTACACAAACACATACACAATCACACACATCAACAAACACACATCAACACACACACAAACACACATCAACACATACACAAACACACACATCAACACAGACATCAGCATACACAAACACACACACACACATCAACACACACACATCAACACACACACGCACATCAACACACACACAAACATACACATACACACACACAAATACATCAACACAAACAAGCACATCAACACAGACATCAACACACACAAACACACACACACATCACACACATCAACAAACACACATCAACAATACAGGACTAAGATTGAGTCGTACTACACCGGCTCCGATGCTCGTCGGATGTGGCAGGGCCTGCAAACTATTACAGACTACAAAAGGGAAGCACAGCCGTGAGCTGCCCAGTGACACAAGCCTAACAGACGAGCTGAATCACTTCTATGCTCGCTTCGAGGCAAGAAACACTGAGGCATGCATGAGAGCATCAGCTGTTCCAGACGACTGTGTGATCACGCTCTCCGTAGCCGACGTGAGTAAGACCTTTAAACAGGTCAACATTAACAAGGCCGCTGGGCCACACGGATTACCAGGATGTGTGCTCCGGGCATGTGCTGACCAACTGGCAGGTGTCTTCACTGACATTTTCAACATGTCCCTGATTGAGTCTGTAATACCAACATGTTTCAAGCAGACCACCATAGTCCCTGTGCCCAAGAACACTAAGGTAATCTACCTAAATTACTACAGACCCGTAGCACTCACGCCCATAGCCATGAAGTGCTTTGAAAGGCTGGTAATGGCTCACATTAACACCATTATCCCAGAAACCCTAGATCGTCTCCAATTTGCATACCGCTGAAACAGATCCACACATGATGCAATCTCTATTGCACTCCACACTGCCCTTTCCCACCTGGACAAAAGGAACACCTACGTGAGAATGCTATTCATTGACTACAGCTCAGCGTTCAACACCATAGTGCCCTCAAAGCTCATCCCTACACTAAGGATCCTGGGACTCAACATCTCCCTCTGCAACTGGATCCTGGACTTCCTGACGGGCCACCCCCAGGTGGTGAGGGTAGGTAGCAACACATCTGCCACGCTGATCCTCAACACTGGAGCTCCTCAGGGGTGCATACTCAGTCCCATTCTGTACACCCTGTTCACCCACAACTGCATGGCCAGGCACGACTACAACACCATCATTAAGTAAGCCGACGACACAACAGTGGTAGGCCTGATCACCGACAACGACGAGACAGCCTATAGGGAGGAGGTCAGAGACCTGGCAGTGTGGTGCCAGAATAACAACCCATCCTTTAACATGATCAAGACAAAGGAGATGATTGTGGACTACAGGAAAAAGGGGACCAAGCACGCCCCCATTCTCATCGACGGGGCTGTAGTGGAGCAGGTTGAGAGCTTCAAGTTCCTTGGTGTCCACATCAACAACAACTTAAAATGGTCCAAACACACCAAGACAGTCGTGAAGAGGGCCCGGTTCCTCAGATCCTCAAAATCCTGACTTATTGCTTCGGTGCCTGGAATGGCAACTGCTCGGCCTCCGACCGCAAGGCACTACAGAGGGTAGTGCAAACGGCCCAGTATATCACTGTGGCTAAGCTTCCTGCCATCCAGGACCTCTGCACCAGGCGGTGTCAGAGGAAGGCCCAAACATTGTCAAAGACCCCAGCCACCCAAG
Organism: Hucho hucho; assembly: GCA_003317085.1. Classification (NCBI taxonomy): domain Eukaryota; kingdom Metazoa; phylum Chordata; class Actinopteri; order Salmoniformes; family Salmonidae; genus Hucho; species Hucho hucho. The sequence goes on along the minus strand of QNTS01004366.1, from coordinate 51,683 downwards.
TCATAGACTGTTCTCTCTGCTACCGCACGGCAAGAGGTAAAGGAACGTTAAGTCTAGGACCAAAAGGCTTCTCAACAACTTTTACCCCTAAGCCATAAGACTCCTGAAAAGGTAATCAAATAGCTACCCAGACTATTTGCATTGTGTCCTGCCACCCCCTCTTTTACGCTGCTGCTACTCTCTGTTTTCATCTTCACTTTAACTATGCCTTTAACTGTACCAGGGACCGAGAGACTGAAAAACAGCTTCTATCTCAAGGCCATCAGACTGGTAAACAGCCATCACTAACATAGAGAGGCTGCTGCCAACGTACAGACTCAAATCATTAGCCACTTTAATAAATTGATTTATTAATGAAGGTATCACTAGTCACTTTACAAAATGTCACATTATATAATGTTTACATATCATACATTACTCATCTCATATGTATATACTGTATTTTATACCATCTACTGCACCTTGCGTGTGCCGCACGGCCATCGCTCATCCATATATTTATATGTACATATTCTCATTCACCCATTTATATTTGTTGTGGAACTGTTAGATTACTTGTTAGATACTACTGCACGGTCGGAACTAGAAGCACAAGCATTTCGCTACACTTGCAATAACATCTGCTAACCATGTGTATGTGACCAATAAAAGTTTATTTCATTTTTGATTTGACACACACAAACACACACACAAACACACACACAAACACACACGCACACACACACACACACACACACACACAAGGCCTGCCCTAGGCATAAGCAATGTAAGCCACACGGACGCTAAATAGTTAAAATAGTAGAATAGTTAAGTAGTGAAAATAGTAGAATAGTTAAATAGATAAAATATCAGAATAGTTAAATAGTTAAAATAGTAGAATAGTTAAATAGTTAAAATAGTAGAATAGTTAAATAGTTCAAATAGTAGAATAGTTAAATAGTTAAAATATCAGAATAGTTAAATAGTTAAAATAGTAGAATAGTTAAATAGTTAAAATAGTAGAATAGTTAAATAGTTAAAATAGTAGAATAGTTAAGTAGTGAAAATAGTAGAATAGTTAAATAGTTAAAATATCAGAATAGTTAAATAGTTAAAATAGTAGAATAGTTAAATAGTTAAAATATCAGAATAGTTAAATAGTTAAAATAGTAGAATAGTTCAATAGTTAAAATAGTAGAATAGTTAAATAGTTAAAATAGTAGAATAGTTAAGTAGTGAAAATAGTAGAATAGTTAAGTAGTGAAAATAGTAGAATAGTTAAATAGTTAAAATATCAGAATAGTTAAATAGTTAAAATAGTAGAATAGTTAAATAGTTAAAATAGTAGAATAGTTAAATAGTTAAAAAAGTAGAATAGTTAAGTAGTGAAAATAGTAGAATAGTTAAATAGTTAAAGTAGTAGAATAGTTAAGTAGTGAAAATAGTAGAATAGTTAAATAGTTAAAATAGTAGAAGAGTTAAGTAGGGAAAATAGTAGAATAGTTAAATAGTTAAAATAGTAGAATAGTTAAATAGTTAAAATAGTAGAATAGTTAAGTAGTGAAAATAGTAGAATAGTTAAATAGTTAAAATAGTAGAATAGTTAAATAGTTAAAATAGTAGAATAGTTAAGTAGTGAAAATAGTAGAATAGTTAAATAGTTAAAATAGTAGAATAGTTAAATAATACACAAGGGGCCATGTGGTTGTTCATCAGCAGTTTTTCTTGTTATGTCAGTCATTGACAGACACTCAATTGGCCCATGTCAGCAAATACATTTTAGAGTCGTAAGTTAGTCTAGCCACATCTCTAAACTTGGTCGAATTACCGACCGGGGCACGCAGGGCAGATGCCCAGGGGCCCTGACCAAGGCCAAATTTATATTTTTAGTCACTCTCACTCAGATATCATTTTAAAAGTCAAAATGTGTAAAATTGCTCTCACAGCTCTCACAGTCTCATTGTAAAATTAGACATTTGTCCACGTTGCTCCAAACGTCAAATTTCAAATGTTCAGTGCCTATCACTGAACATGCTAACCACGGACCCGTGATAGTTCTTGGCGCTCACTGTTGGCCCAAGTGGCCGGTTTTGACTTGCTTCGACGTAGGCATTAATTCTGACTTGATTAAGTAAAACAGAAAGGCAATAATTCCGATTGGTTAGGGTTTGGGATAGGGTTAATTAAAATCAGGCATTCATTTCAATTGTTAAAGTTCAGAAAAACAACTCCACTGTTTAGCCTGCGAGGTGGGGGAGCCCCGCAACCAAATTATACGCACACAGGAAAGGACGACAGGAGGGAGAACTGTCTCCAGCGTCTGTCTCTCAGTGCGCACGCACGCACATGCACACGCACACACGCACACGCGCACACACACAAACACACACACACAACCAGCAAAATGGGAAATTTGACGTCCGTCCAGGTAAGCATCAGGGGAAGACTTCAAAACCTTCCACTAGGGGCAACGGTGAGCTCTATTACCTTGAAGGAGGCTTGTGTTTTTCTAGGACGTTGTGGACCGGGATGTCAGATGGCAGTAAAATACAAGCTATGGTTCCAACGGTCAATCCCAGGGCTGGGACCTTTTTAAAATTAATTCAATGTTTTAACCCTATCACAAACCATAACCGTTAATAACTTAACCAATCAGAATTTATGTCCAAACTTAACCCTTAACTTAACCATTCAGAAGTAATGTATAAACTTAACCCTTAACGTAACCATTCAGAATGAATGTCTAAACTTAACCCTTAACGTAACCATTCAGAATGAATGTCTAAACTTAACCCTTAACGTAACCATTCAGATTAAATGTCTAAACTTAACCCTTAACCATTCAGAATGAATGTCCAAACTTAACCCTTAACTTAACCATTCAGAAGTAATGTATAAACTTAACCTTTAACGTAACCATTCAGAATGAATGTCTAAACTTAACCCTTAACGTAACCATTCAGAATGAATGTCTAAACTTAAACCTTAACGTAACCATTCAGAATAAATGTCTAAACTTAACCCTTAACCATTCAGAAAGAATGTCTAAACTTAACCCTTAACGTAACCATTCTAAATGTGATGTTTATGGTCAAATAATGCAGTGAGAGGGTGAGAGCTTGTTGCACACACAAACCAGAGAGATCACACTAGATAGACTTCAATATTCAACGTTTCTCCAGATCTCCAGGATGTCAGCAGATGGCTTCTATACCGTCCACTAGGGGCAACGTGAACACGTATTACCATCTAATAGGGAGATGCCTTCATTACCGTCCAGTAGGGGCAACGTGATAGTAGGGAGATGCCTTCATTACCGTCCACTAGGGGCAACGTGAACACGTATTACCATCTAGTAGAGAGATGCCTTCATTACCGTCCACTAGGGGCAACGTGAACACGTATTACCATCTAGTAGGAAGATCCCTTAAATACCGTCCACTAGGGGCAACGTGAACACGTATTTCCATTACGGAGATGCCTTCATTACCGTCCACTAGGGGCAACGTGAACACGTATTACCATCTAGTAGGAAGATCCCTTAAATACTGTCCACTAGGGGCAACGTGAACACATATTAACATCTAGTAGAGAGATGCCTTCATCACCGTCCACTAGGGGCAAAGTGAACACGTATTACCATCTAGTAGGGAGATGCCTTCATTACCGTCCACTAGGGGCAACGTGAACACGTATTACCATCTAGTAGAGAGATGCCTTCATTACCGTCCACTAGGGGCAACGTGAACACGTGTTACCATCTAGTAGAGAGATTTCTTCATCACCGTGCACTAGGGGCAACGTGAACACGTATTACCATCTAGTAGGGAGATGCCTTCATTACCATCCACTAGGGGCAATGTGAACATGTATTACCATCTAGTAGGGAGATGCCTTCATTACCATCCACTAGGGGCAACGTGAACACGTATTACCATCTAGTAGGGAGATCCCTTCAATACCGTCCACTAGGGGCAACGTGAACACGTATTTCCATAATGGAGATGCCTTCATTACCGTCCACTAGGGGCAACGTGAACACGTATTAACATCTAGTAGAGAGATGCCTTCATTACCATCCACTCGGGGCAACGTGAACACGTATTACCATCTAGTAGGGAGATGCCTTCATCACCGTCCACTAGGGGCAACGTGAACACGTATTACCATCTAGTAGGGAGATGCCTTCATCAC
>QNTS01004365.1:39907-61424 GCA_003317085.1 Hucho hucho | reverse complement strand
CCAACAACGACGAGACAGCATATAGGGAGGAGGTCAGAGACCTGGCCGTGTGGTGCAACGTGATCATGACTAAAGAAATGATTGTGGACTACAGGAAAAGGAGGACCAAGCATGCCCCATTCTCATCGACGGGGCAGTGGTGGAGCAGGTTGAGAGCTTCAAGTTCCTTGGTGTCCACATCACCAACAAACAAACAATCCTTAGATCCTCAAAAGGTTCTACAGCTGCACCATCGAGAGCATCCTTACTGGTTTCATCACTGCCTTGTATGGCAACTGCTTGGCCTCCGACCGCAAGGCACTACAAAGGGTAGTGCCTATGGCCCAGTACATCACTGGGGCCAAGCTTCCTGCCATCCAGGAACTCTATACCAGGCGGTGTCAGAGGAAGGCCCTAAAAATTGTCAAAGACTCCAGCCACCCTGGTCATAGACTGTTCTCTCTGCTACCGCACGGCAAGCAGTACCGGAGTGCCAAGTCTAGGTCCAAGAGGCTTCTAAACTGCTTCTACCCCCAAGCCATAATACTCCTGAACATCTAATCAAATGGCTACCCAGACTAATTGCCCCCCCCCTCTGTTATTATCTATGCATAGTCACTTTAATAACTCCACCCACGTGTATATATTACTTCAATTACCTCGACTAACCGGTGCCCCCGCACATTGACTCTGTACCGGTACCCCAAGTATATAGCCTCACTATTGTTATTTTACTGCTGCTCTACAATTATTTGTTACTTTATTTTTTTATTAGGTATTTTACTGTAAGATCTATACCTGTTGTATTCGGCGCATGTGACAAATAACACTTGATTTGATTTAATGCAGTACATCTCTCCTCAATTTTGAGCCAGTAGAGATTGACATGCATACCACTGACATTCGCCCTCCGTGTATATCTAAGTGCAATACGCAATGTTCTGTTCAGGACCAACTGCAATTTTCCTATATCCTTCTTTGCCGCACATGATCACACAACTGGGCAGTAGTCCAGGTGGTCTATGCTCCAACTGTGAAGGAGCTAAACTAAAGGCAGCGGATACAACAGCCAGAGAGTAGGATTACTAGATCTAGGTTAGGTGCCATTGTGAATGGAGTAAATACAGAGGCTTACAGTGAGACATGGAACCATTCCATAATCTGATTTCAATTACACCAGTGAACCCTGATACGAAACAATTTTTATAATAACATCCTATGTCAAAAAAATATCACATTTACATAATGTAAACACACCAATGTAATCGAATGGCCACAGTGTTTTAAATTGAAGTGTGTAATGAACAATACATAAGAGTTCTGTATTGTAACAGTCAGTTCTGCCGGGTCGAGTAAGATAGTGTATTCCAGAGATATGGAGGGAGGAACCAGTAAGATAGTCATAAATAAAGCCTTCTGCAATTTCATGCTCATCACATCTTTCCCCAAAAAAATATTTGCTGTTCTACTAATTTAGTCACAATTTAGTTATTTTACAACTGATGATGCTTGATATGCCATCGAAATGTTAATCAAATTGCGCAATGATTACTGCATCAAACAAAACAAAACAAATTTGGAAACTAATCAAAACATTTATTTTTGTAGTGCATCAACAATGTTATTTATTTAGAAACTAGGTTTTCTGGAATACAGGTTTGTTTGAGTAGCACCATGGGTATTCTCTATTGGAAGCCAGTATCAGCAGAAGGCCCAAAAACACAGACACAAACCATGTGTGTTTATATATCCTAATTAGCCACGGTTTATAAATATCATGGTAAATTAAGGCAAATCTCTGGTTTTGGCCAGGTTGGGATTGCCCTATGACATCTCTCCATCCTCCTCCCCGTGCAAGAGGAAAACTAATTCATACGCTGCTGCTATATGAAAGAAAACAAGAGGAAGAAACTGAAAAAAAACATACGATTGTAGCCAAAGTGGCGAGCCAGCGTTGTGAGCTTACAATACGTAATATAGGTGATCCCTGAGAGCTGGTGCTAAGCAGGCCTAATCCTGTTGACAGAGAATGGGCACAGGGAGCCATGCCAGGGCCGCATTGAGCTGTGGCTATATTGATCACCAGGGGGAATTACTCACCATGGCAAGGGTGGTCCTCCACCACCACGAGCCTGTCTGAGCCCGCCCACGGCTGGCCTGCCAGCGGGTACCAGAGGCACTGGGGTGGGCATGCCAGCCAGCCACCCAGGGTTCTCCCTTAGCCCCCCACCCTCCTTCCTCCACACCCACTCTGAGCCCTGCTGCAGGCCAAACCTCCTATACTGCTCTGGCTTGGAAACCGGCTTGGGACTTCCTGTAGGATTTGGTGCTGGTGACATTTTGGTGTCCCCGCCACGATGGCCCCATTTAGGAGGGCACTGAGGGCTTAGCCAAAGATTAGCCAACAGTGTAAGGGAGGGGAGAAGGCCTCCGTCAACATGTGTCATCACCTTTACTCCGTGCCAGGTAGCAGGGACAATGGAGACAAAGAAACCTGCTGGCATCTCATCTCTCTTCTTTAGGTTAGATTGATATTATACATTCAGGCAGAAACACAAAGACTGACTACTAGGAGGTGAGTCTAAGAGACGTCTAAGAGACAGTCTGGCATTGTTCCTCGAAGTGCACGTGTCACTCCTCATTCTCTTGGCTCTGAAAGCAACAGTGTTAACGCTGCTGCAGTGAGATTGAGTCCAAGTGTGGTTGAAGAGACTTAGCACCAGCGTCCCTGGATCTCAGCTCAGATTCTCCTAAGGCATTACAAGAAGTGTCATCGTTTTAATGCGATGATCTAGATTAAGGGGGATCTTGAGTAGAAATGCACAAAGGGAGTCTTTTTTAACTGTCTTCAGTACTTTAGCTTTCTGAGTTTCCCTCCATCTCTCCACCTCCTTTCCCCTTAAATTATAGAATATTCTGCAGTTAATCAGGTTGTGTGCAGGTTAGCAGGGCTATGTAGTGGAACGCCTCTCGTTGAGACCACCAGCCACCTCTCTGTGTCCATTATGCTGGTATTGATATGGACAAAAAGGGAGGGACTCCTCGGGGGGACGTAAGTGGAGGCCCCCCTCGATTAATCATCCCTCCCTCTATCCCCCCGTCCCTCCAGCTCTCCTTTATGAGGAGTGTCCTGATGATCTGATAGATGGGAAGGTAAAGGCCAGCCGTGCCACTCCACTGCATCCAAGAGGAGAGCTGGGACAGATAATGTTACCACACAAACACACACACACACACACACACACAAACACAAACACACACACACACACACAAACACGTACATGCAAATACTCACATAAACATGCAAATACACACACATGCACACACACACACACACACACTTACTACAGTGTAGGCCTCTTGCACTGTGTGCCTCTTGCCCTGTCATAGGAATCACATTGGGGCATTTCCCAACATGGCCTATTACAGTATGGTGCGGATGTCAGTGGAGCTTCCCAAAACCTGTTCCACATCACAGGCTTCATGTCACAGCCCCAGCCAGCCAGCCGTCAATGCCATGGGGGTAGAGGTCTCTGGCAAGACCCAGAGAAAGATGGACAAATTCCATGTTCAGTGTGTTGTCGAATGCTAACAGGTTTAACTGTGCCCCAGAAATAGGCAGGACATTTCAGGTTGCGTTTCTTCATGTGATCTGCATTGCTGATGCTATGGCCCTGTAGGAAACACACTACAGGGGAGAATAAGGCCAAAAGCAGGGCTCTAGCCCAGCAATGATGTCCATGCACTTTGCAGAGGAGTATTCAATCAGGGGATCCTACGTGTACACACTGTGTTGGGGCTTCCATGGGATGATTACAGAGTGATAATAAGTGTATGGGTCAGTCCAGTATGTAGTAGTCAAGGTACAATATCAATAGGAATCCCACGTCACATTGGTAAGTACCAACACCAAGCAGTGAGCTATGATTCTGAGCCAAGGGTCTATGCTAATATAGGCCCACTATGTATTCTGATGTCACTTCTCTCATGACAATCAATATGATAGACATAAAACAAACTATAGTGTACATGTGTTGTGTGTGTGTGTGTGTGTGTGTGTGTGTGTGTGTGTGTGTGTGTGTGCAGCCCAGCAGCTGTGAGCAGATGTCATTGTAAGTGAGCAGGGAGTTGGGAGAGAGAGAAATGTGCTAGGCCAACCCTCTAATTTACGCATGAGAGGAGCTGCACCACCGATATTTACATTTAAATTGATGTTTCAGATACTTAATTAAAGACGAGGACTGGGCTCTTCTGGTCGACGGCAGCTTCTTCATCATCCTCCTCCTCGCTGGAGCTCACTGACCGTTCACTGGAACCCTGAGCACTTCCCCAAACCCGCCAGTATATTCCACCGGCATCCAGGCCAGCTAATGACAATAGCTCCTGTTCCTCTGTTCTGTCCTCTCTATGATAATTTCAGAGAACATTACTGAACACACAATGCCCCCTGGTGGCGTGTTATACTCCACCAGAACTTGCCACAACATCAGAACTCTTCTTGTACTCCAGCAAGTACTCACTTAATCACATAACATCAGAAATAATCCTGCTTGTATAGTCTCACAGTGACAGGCAGTTGCCCTGATAACACTGTCAGCTCACTTTACTCAGCTAACCCACGCTGAAGACCCTGTGTAGGCCTGGAGGGGGTAGTCCAAAACTCGGTGTGTTCTGGCAAGCTGTTTTGGAGCTGTCATCATGAGACAAATATGAGTACAACACTGTTGCTCCTGTACTTTCTGTCTTGGGTTCTGAAGCAACATGTATTTATATTTAAAACATTATTTTGAAACTCCTGGCTGGTAAAAAAAACACAATGAGGGAAGGGGCAACAGAGCTAGACAAGGAGGGGGGCTACGCTTTGTCTAAGTAATGGTGGGGGAGACTACTCTAGGATAGCACTATACCACTATGCACTATTATTATGGGCTCTGATGGGGCCAGGGCCCTAATGCAGAGGCACTCCACTCCTGATGAACGACCCTCCCAGCACGCTCCTCTTCTCTCTCCCATGCCCCTGGACCCTTAGAGGGGCTCCTAGCCGCCTGTAGGACACACCCCTCCATCCCCATCACCACTTCCTCCCAAAACAGCCTTCTAATAGATTTTAAAAGAGGGTTATTAACATTACCTGCTAATTATGTTAAGGACCTAATTAGGGAAAGAGAAAAAAGGCATTTTTTTGTCTAATTAGGTTTTGTCTCTAAGTACGGCCTGATAACCAAGGGAATGCTGCCTGCACGGAGATCTCCATAGAAATGAGAGTGCAATGAGCCAGGGAGAGAGAGGCTCCTCTCCTTCGGAAAAGAAGTTAACCCTTTAAGTCGGAGACTTGACTCTATTAACAGAGGAGCTGGCAGAGGGCAATTACCAGCCAAATGGTTTATTTAGGATGTGTTTATCTGGGAGTGGGAGCTGCATCATTCAGCGCGTTATAAACTCAATACAAGGCTTCATTACCGATTACAGTCACTGGGTGGTAATACCTTCCTGATAGCTAACTGAAGCCTGATGCTATCAGCCCCGCTGCTGAATTATAAGGAATGGGACCTAATTTTTCAGGCGCTCAGCTCGGCTCGTTCCCCTGCTGTTTCCTCCACTCACACGCAACCCAGTGGGTGTGCTGCCACAGTCACTTCACCAGGGTTCCAGGCTAAGGCATGGGCATGGGAAGAGACAACGTACTAGACAACTACTCAGCCACAGTAAAAAGGGAGCGAACAGACCCACATTAGAGAAACAACATCATTACTAAAAAGAGAGAATTAAGATTTCCGCTGAGGCACTACACCTACAGAAATATCCAATGAAATACCACTGAAATATTTAATCAGATTCTGGTAGAGTTAAAGCACTGCAGTGGAATTTACAGTCATGAAGGATACTGACCTGTTTAACACCTGAATGATGCTACTTCACAGGGCAAGGTCATGGCTCGTAGCATCATCACAGTGAAATGTCAGAGAGCAGGGTCTACACTCTTAGAAAAAAGTGTTATTCGGCTGTCCCCATAGGAGAACCCTTTTTGGTTCCAGGTAGAACCTTTTTGGGATCCATGTACAGTGCATTCGGGTGCATTGGCTCCCTAGCTAACGTTACGTGCATGATGTTATTATTCATATCCCAGAGCCGTTGGCTTGCCTAGATAGAGCCTAATGTTAACTAGCTGGCTGGCTCGCTAGCTAACGTTACATGTATGATGTTATTATTAGTATCTCAGAGCCATTTGCTTTGCTAGTTAGAGCCTAATGTTAACTAGCTAACATTGAACCTGGTTGGTTAGCTACCACTACCAGCAGATTTGTGCAAGGCGTAGTAACATCATGAGATGGGTCTATGTTCATTGTTGTTTAACTAGCTAAAATTAGATGGCTGGCTCGCTAGCTAACGTTACGTGTATGATCATACACATTGTTAACTAGCTAGGTTCATTGTTTAGCTAGCTAGCTACATGTTTTAATAATAGACGCCACTATGCAAGTAACCATTTCGGGTGCGTTCATAAATTCAGTCTGAGTATGCCAGAGCACAGAATAACTGATGAATTTATGAATGCACAACACCCGTTGAATATCAGTAAACGTAGGCAAAAAACGTAATGAGATTGTTGCCAGCAGAGCTGGTTAGGCTGTTTTCATGTTATACAGAGGTAAACAAATCATCGGCCAGAGCGCCAAGTGCTCGCTCTGAACGCTCTGAGAGCAAAACGAGATGGGTGGGGCTAAAGCTTAAGAGGGTGTGAACGATACTGAAAAGGTGTAGAAAAAGAAGAGCTCTTCACTAGATACCAAAACATTCAAAGGCTATTTTCTCAATAGTGAGTTTACAAGTTTATCAACTTTCAAAGCAGAATTACTTTCCCATTGTTCTTCAAATTGCAGTGTATGATATACCATTTTGTAGCTCTGAGTCACTACTTTTATCCAATGAAAAAACACAATTTCGTAATTTTACGTTACAGAATTATTCTAAAATTGATTAAATCAGGTTTTTCCCCCCTCATCAATCTACAGTACACACAATACCCCATAATGACAAAGCAAAAACAGTTTTTCTGAAATTATTGCAAATGTATATAAAAAATAAAAACTTAAATATCACATTTACATAAATATTCAGACCCTTTACTCAGTACTTTGTTGAAGCACCTTTGGCAGAGATTACAGCCTCGAATCTTCTTGGGAATGACGCTACAAGCTTGGCACACTTGTATTCGGGGAGTTTCTCCCATTCTTCTCTGCAGACCCTCTCAAGCTCCGTGAGGATGGATGGGGAGTGTTGCTGCAAAGCTATTTTCAGGTCTCTCCAGAGATGTTCGATCGGGTTCAAGTCAGGGCTCTGTCTGGGCCACACAATGACATTCAGACACTTGTCCCGAAGCCACTCCTACGTTGACTTGGCTGTGTGCTTAGGGTCGTTCTCCTGTTGGAAAGTGAACCTTTGCCCTAGTCTGAGGTCCTGAGCCCTCTGGAGCAGGTTTTCATCAAGGATCTCTTTGTACTTTACTCTGTTCATCTTTCCCTCAATCCTGACTAGTCTCCCAGTCCCTGCCGCTGAAAAACATCCCCACAGCATGATGCTGCCACCACCATGCTTCACCGTAGGGATGGTGCCAGGTTTCCTCCAGACGTGACTCTTGGCATTCAGGCCAAAGAGTTCAATCTTGGTTTCATAAGACCAGAGAATTTTGCCTGGGAGTATTTAGGTGCCTTTTGGCAAACTCCAAGTCGGCTGTCTTGTGCCTTTTACCGAGGAGTGGCTTCCGTCTGGCAACTCTACCATAAAGGCCTGATTGGTGGAGTGCTGCAGGGGTTGTCTTTCTGGAAGGCTCTCCCATCTCTACAGAGGAACTCTGGTCACCTCCCTGACCAAGGCCTTTCTCCCCCGATTGCTCAGTTTGGCCGGGCGGCCAGCTCTAGGAAGAGTCTTGGTGGTTCCAAACTTCTTCATTTAAGACTGATGGAGGCCACTGTGTTCTTGGGGACCTTCAATGTTTTGTCTCCTTCCCCAGATCTGTGCCTCGACATAATCCTGTCCAGGAGCTCCACGGACAATTCCTTCAACCTCATTGCTTGGTTTTTGCTCTGACATGATCTATCAACTGTTGGACCTCGTATAGACAGGTGTGTGCCTTTCCAAATCATGTGCAATCAATTGAATTTACCACTGGTGGACTCCAATCAAGTTGTAGAAACATCTCAAGCAGTGGCGATTTTAGTATGTAAATCTTTGTGGGGGAAAAAACGAAAAAGTGGGATGCATGCCAGCAAATCCACACAACACAACATTAAACAATACATTAATTGCAATATAACGGTGACAAACGGCGCCCACAAACTGTTAGAGCCTACATAAAGCTGTCCCAACAGCAGTCCCAACATCTTACCACTTCTACACCTGGCTATCAGCGGAGCCTTGTCTGTCAGCGAAACAGTTCATTCAGCCTCATTTACTGCCTTTAAAAAAAACATAGCTGATGTGGCTGACTTGCTTAAACAAATGTGGTTTCAACTGAGATGTGCAAACTATGGCATAAGAGGATGTCAAGCGGATAAGAGGCAATCCGTAATTTCGATTAAGACATTCATGAGCGAGCTGGGATGGACATAGTCAATATAACAACTTGTTTACAGTGAGGGAAAAAAGTATTTGATCCCCTGCTGATTTTGTACGTTTGCCCACTGACAAAGAAATTATCAGTCTATAATTTTAATGGTAGGTTTATTTGAACAGTGAGAGACAGAATAACAACAAAAAAATCCAGAAAAACGCATGTGAAAAATGTAATAAATGGAATTGCATTTTAATGAGGGAAATAAGTATTTGACCCCCTCTCAATCAGAAAGATTTCTGGCTCCCAGGTGTCTTTTATACAGGCAACGAGCTGAGATTAGGAGCACACTCTTAAAGGGAGTGCTCCTAATCTCAGCTTGTTACCTGTATAAAAGACACCTGTCCACAGAAGCAATCAATCAATCAGATTCTAAACTCTCCACCATGGCCAAGACCAAAGAGCTCTCCAAGGACGTCAGGGACAAGATTGTAGACCTACACAAGGCTGGAATGGGCTACAAGACCATCGCCAAGCAGCTTGGTGAGAAGGTGACAACAGTTGGTGCGATTATTCGCAAATGAAAGAAACACAAAAGAACTGTCAATCTCCCTCTGCCTGGGGCTCCATGCAAGATCTCACCTCATGGAGTTGCAATGATCATGAGAACGGTGAGGAATCAGCCCAGAACTACACGGGAGGATCTTGTCAATGATTTCAAGGCAGCTGGGACCGTAGTCACCAAGAAAACAATTGGTAACACACTACGTCGTCAAGGACTGAAATCCTGCAGCGCTCGCAAGGTCCCCCTGCTCAAGAAAGCACATATACATGCCCGTCTGAAGTTTGCCAATGAACATCTGAATGATTCAGAGGACAACTGGGTGAAAGTGTTGTGGTCAGATGAGACCAAAATGGAGCTCTTTGGCATCAACTCAACTCGCCGTGTCTGAAGGAGGAGGAATGCTGCCTATGACACCAATAACACCATCCCCACCGTCAAACATGGAGGTGGAAACATTATGCTTTGGGGGTGTTTTTCTGCTAAGGGCACAGGACAACTTCACCACATCAAAGGGACGATGGACGGGGCCATGTACCGTCAAATCCTGGGTGAGAACCTCCTTCCCTCAGCCAGGGAATTGAAAATGAGTCGTGGATGGGTATTCCAGCATGACAATGACCCAAAACACACGGTCAAGTCAACAAAGGAGTGGCTCAAGAAGAAGCACATTAAGGTCCTGGAGTGGCCTAGCCAGTCTCCAGACCTTAATCCCATAGAAAATCTGTGGAGGGAGCTGAAGGTTTGAGTTGCCAAACGTCAGCCTCGAAACCTAATGACTGCAAAGAGGAGTGGGACAAAATCCCTCCTGAGATGTGTGCTAACCTGGTGGCCAACTACAAGAAACGTCTGACCTCTGTGATTGCCAACAAGGGTTTTGCCACCAAGTACTAAGTCATGTTTTGCAGAGGGGTCAAACACTTATTTCCCTCATTAAAATGCAATTCCATTTATAACATTTTTCACGTGTGTTTTTCTGGATTTTTTTGTTGTTATTCTGTCTCTCACTGTTCAAATAAACCGACCATTAAAATTATAGACTGATCATTTCTTTGTCAGTGGGCAAACGTACAAAATCAGCAGGGGATCAAATACTTTTTTCCCTCACTGTAGCACTTTTGAAGTGTACCACAACAGAATTCAGAACATGGGCCATTCTTACAGTTCTCTTCCTGTACACCAAGTCAGAACCATAGGGTAAATAAATGGGGCATGTAAGCAGACAATGAAAGCTCTTACAATATTCAATGACTACATTTACACCACAGAAAAGCTGAAAAACCTGCATTTTGGAGCTGCCAGTTGAGGACTTGTGAGGCGTCTGTTTCTCAAACTAGACACTAATGTACTTGTCCTCTTGCTCAGTTGTGCACCGGGGCCTCCCACTCCTCTTTCTATTCTGGTTAGAGCCAGTTTGTGCTGTTCTGTGAAGGGAGTAGTACACAGCGTTGTACAAGATCTTCAGCTTCTTGGCAATTACTCACATAGAATAGCCTTCATTTCTCAGAACAATAATAGACTGACGAGTTTCAGAAGAGAGGTCTTTGTTTCTGGCCATTTTGAGACTGTAATCGAACCCACAAATGCTGATGCTCCAGATACTCAACTAGTCTAAAGAAGGTCCGTTTTATTGCTTCTTTAATCAGTACAACAGTTTTCAGTTATGCTAAAATAATTGCAAAAGGGTTTTCTAATGATCAATAAGCCTTCTAAAATGATAAACTTGGATTAGCTAACACAATGTGCCATTGGAACACAGGTGTGATGGTTGCTGATAATGGGCCTCTGTACGCCCATGTAGATATTCCATTAATAAAATCAGCCATTTCCAGCTACAATAGTCATTTACAACATTAACAATGTCTACACTGAATTTCTTATCAATTTGATATTATTTTAATGAAAAAAAATGGCTATTCTTTCACAAACAAAGACATTTCTAATTGACCCCAAACTTTTGAACGGTATTGTACAGTTGAAGTCGGAAGTTTACATACACTTAGGTTGGAGTCATTAAAACTTGTTTTTCAATCACTCCACAAATTTCTTGTTAACAAACTATAGTTTTGGCAAGTCGGTTAGGACATTTACTTTGTGCATGACACAAGTCATTTTCCCAAAAGTTGTTTTCAGACAGATTATTTCACTGTATCACAATTCCAGTGGGTCTTAAGATTACATACACTAAGTTGACTGTGCCTTTAAACAACTTGGAAAATTCCAGAAAATGATGTCATGGCTTTAGAAGCTTCTGATAGGCTAATTGACATCATTTGAGTCAGTTGGAGGTGTACCTGTGGATGTATTTCAAGGCCTACCTTCAAACTCAGTGCCTCTTTGCTTGACATCATGGGAAAATCAAAAGATATCAGCCAAGACCTCAGAAAAACAATTGTAGACTTCCACAAGTCTGGTTCATCCTTGGGAGCAATTTCCAAACGCCTGAAGGTACCACGTTCATCTGTACAACTATAGTACGCAAGTAAAAACACCATGGGACCACGCAGCCGTCATACCGCTCAGGAAGGAGCCTAGAGATGAACATACTTTGTTGCGAAAAGTGCAAATCAATCCCAGAACAACAGCAAAGGACCTTGTGAAGATTCTGGAGGAAACAGGTACAAAAGTATCTATATCCACAGTAAAGGCTGCTCAGAAACGGCAGAAGCCACTGCTCCAAAACCGCATTAAAAAAGCCAGACTACGGTTTGCAAGTGGACAAAGATCATTCTCTCTACTATTATTCTGACATTTCACATTCTTAAAATGAAGTGGTGATCCTAACTGACCTAAGACAAGGAATTTTTACTAGGATTAAATATCAGGAATTGGGAAAAACTGAGTTTAAATGTATTTGGCTAAAGTGTATGTAAACTTCCGACTACAACTGTATATATTTTTTTTCTTTGTTTGCAAACTGATATGTGACACGTATTAATGCCAAAATAACATGTAAAACAGGCATTTTTTTGTTGAAAATGTGGGGCTGAAACATTTGCCCTGAATGACAGGTCGCCACTGATCTCAAGGATGATCAATGAAAACAGGATGCACCCGAGCTCAATTTCAAGTGTCATAGCAAAGGGTTTTAATACTTATGTAAATAAGGGATTTACATTTTTTATTTTAAATACATTTGCTAAAATGTATAAATACCTGTTTTCGCTTTGTCATTATGGGGTATTGTGTGTAGATTGATGAGGAAAAACATTTATTTAAATGAATTTTAGAATAAGGCTGTAACGTAACAAAATGTGGAAAAGTAAAGGGGCCTGAATACTTTCTGAATGCACTGTATGTACAGTGCCCTCTGTGGAAAGGGTTGTACATGGAACCCAAAAGGGTTCTACCTGAAACCCTTTTCCTATTGGGCGGCAAGGTAGCCTAGTGGTTAGAGCATTGGACCGGTAACCGAAAGGTTGCAAGTTCAAATCCTCTGAGCTGACAAGGTACAAATCTGTCATTCTACCCCTGAACAGACAGTTAACCCAAAATAAGAATATGTTCTTAACTGACTTGCCTGGTTAAAAAAAAGGTGACTTTTTTTCTGTGTAGGGGAGCAGAGCAGAGTCCAATGCCACATCCTGGCACAAGGTCTGGGGTCAAAGGTCAGCAGATGAGGTGGCCCTCATTGCATAGGCAGGCACACAGAGAATTAAGAGATGTCTGATAGTGATGGAGAAATGGTGGTACAAAGAGTGTGCAGAAAACAGGGTTTGCTTGTCATCTCTGGTTACCACCACGCTAAAGGTAGCCTAGTGAAGGGGCCCTGGCAACAACCCGCTTCCTGTGTGATTACATGTTTAATTTACTTCACATCTAGACAAATGGTCTGCTATGACAGAGCCAATTTGTAGTGATCCCTGTATGAGTGTCAGACAGGCAACCTAAAGGGGGTTGCTGTAGTGAAACCTCTCTTCCTACAAGCCCTAATGGAATCTCAATGAACCCCCATGCCGCTGGGTCCGCCAGAGGTAGACAGCCAAGGACCCTCCTTCACCCGCTGCACACCTCTCACACCTCTCGCTCTCTCCTGTTATTATCACTTCAACCATCCTGGGTAAAGAGCCAGGAGGTCTGAGGGGGGAGAAACAGCATCAAAGGGAAGGAGGTTACCATCACTTACAGCCATGTACCTTGACATTCTCCAGATCCAGTTGGGTAGGGGAGGGGGGCCAAATAGCAGCCTTCTAAACTGACGGAGCCGGACACTGTGTTTAAATTCATGGCTGATCGTAGAGGAGCGCTGATGTCCAATTTTATTTTGAAACCCTGATTCATAAATAGACAGAGAAGGCATGGATATATTTAACATAGGTGTCTATCTGGCTGTCAATTTAAAGTGTCTCTTTTTCACCTTACAGGGAAAAGAGGGAAAAAAACGCGGTCTTTGAGTTGAAATTATTCAAATTATATTAATGTTTCATATCTTGGGAAATTGCAGGTGAAATTGGTGTGCTGCAATTGAAGGTTGTGCTGTTATCTCTTGTTCATAAACATTGGGTCGTTGAGTGTTCTGCCCTTTGTAAGCTTTAAGCATATGTCCAAAGAAATGAAACATAAAAGATGCAAATTAATGACTATCAACAAAATAGAAGCAATAGATGATAAATTCAATGCTATGTAAACAAATGTTTAACATTCAAATTGAACCTTCCCTTGTAAAGTTGACGGTATGCTTCTCTGCATAAAAATGTTATTCAATAACATGCAATAACAATAATTTGTTTACGGTCACCTTCAATGTAAAAAAACAACAACATGTATGCAAAGTATGTATGCATTTGCAGAGGTTATTATTTGTATCCATGTCCTTGGTTTAATCGAATGGCAAACTCCAACACTACAGTTATATGAAATGAAAATAATGAAACCCACAACCCTGGTCTCTTAGAAAAAAGAGTTCCAAAAGGGTTCTTCAGCTGTCCCCAATAGAGAACCCTTTAGTTCCAGGTAGAACCCTGTTGGGTTCCATGTATGTACACAACTCTCTGTGGAAATGGTTCTTTCCCAAACCTGCTACCTAAACAGGTGTCCTCTCCTCTCTCCCTGCAGTAAGGTTAACATAACCCATCCCTGCGGGAGTGTAGTCTAGCGTCTAGCCTACAGTGAGAATGTTTACTGTTTTGCCCAACCCAGCCTGACCCCGGCCAGGGGAGAGACAAGATGAATTCGGCAGCTAATGTAAACATAACAGCCAATCATAAATCAAGGAAGCAGGCGTGAGTCGATGATGAGAGTTAATCAATACTGGCCTGACTTTGGCATTGTGTGAAATGGCACTTCATTTATTAACAGGGGACTCTGAGGAGAAACATGATTCACATTAGAGTATGCACGGTGAAGAGAGGTTAGGGGGAGGGTGGGGGTGAGGCGCAGGGAGGGGGAGGGGGGGTGAGGGTGCTTAGTCACCGCTGCAGCCAGCAGCCAAGTGAGGCCAGCCTTGTCCAGACACAGCCTGGCCTGGCAGACTTGCCCATGGTAAAATACAGGAAATCCAGACAATACAATACAAGAGTGAAAATCGTATGTTCCTCGGTCTCTTGCTAATCTTGACGAGAAATGACTATGTTGATTGTGGTGAACATTTCCTATCCAAAGGAAATATTTTGGTCACTTCACTCTAATAATGTCAGGCAGCAAATTATTTCAAGATCTTTCATGATTGTTGCACACTTTATCAGGCTGTATCAGTTATGTTGTAATGTCTCCAGGGTTTCAGTGCACATGGCATCTAAAAAGGCGAACAACAACACTGAGTAGGTCCACATATAAAATGTATAAGATATTTCTAAGTTGAGTGAAATTGCTCTTTTAGAGTGGAGAGGCTGAGACAGAGACAGAGACAGAGACAGAGACAGAGACAGAGACAGAGACAGAGACAGAGACAGAGACAGAGACTGAGACTGAGACAGAGACTGAGACTGAGGCAGAGGCAGAGGCAGAGGCTGAGACAGAGGCTGAGACAGAGGCAGCGGCAGCGGCTGAGAGAGACTGAGACTGAGACTGAGACAGAGGCAGATGCAGAGGCTGAGAGAGGCTGAGACAGAGGCAGCGGCTGAGAGAGACTGAGACTGAGACAGAGACAAAGACAGAGACAGAGGCAGACACCAAGACAGAGGCAGAAACTGAGACAGAGGCAGAGACTGAGACAGAAACTGAGACAGAGACTGAGACAGCCTCTGCTCTGACTCTGTCTCTGTTTCAGTCTCTGTCTCGGTCTCAGAGACCGAGTCAGAGCAGAGGCTGAGACCGAGACAGAGACAGAGGCTGAGACAGAGGTTGAGGCACAGGCTAAGACAGAGGCTGAGGCCGAGACAGAGGCCGAGACAGAGGCCAAGACAGAGGCTGAGACAGAGGCTGAGGTAGAGTTAGAGGCAGAGTCTGGACAGAGCAGAGGCTGAGACCGAGTCTGAGGCTGAGACAGAGTCTGAGGCTGAGACAGAGCAGAGACAGAGACAGAGCAGAGACTGAGACAGAGGCTGAGACAGATCAGAGGCTGAGACAGAGGCTGAGACAGAGGCTGAGGTAGAGGCAGAGACTGAGACAGAGCAGAGGCTGAGACCAAGTCAGAGGCTGAGACTGAGAGAGAGGCTGAGACAGAGACAGAGCCTGAGGCAGAGGTTGAGACAGAGGCTGAGACAGAGACAGAGGCTGAGACAGAGGCAGAGGCTGAGACAGAGGTTGAGACATAGGTTGAGACAGAGGCTGAGACAGATCAGAGGCTGAGACAGAGGCTGAGATGGGTCAGAGGCTGAGACAGAGGCTGAGGCTGAGACAGAGGCTGAGACAGAGGCTGAGACAGAGGCTGAGACTGAGACAGAGGTGAGACAGAGCAGAGGGTGAAACAGAGGCTGAGACAGAGGCAGAGGCTGAGACAGAGGCAGAGGCTGAGACAGAGGCGAAGACAGGGGTATTGGGGTAGGAGTAAAGACAGCTCTTTAGCGCGAGTGTGTGAACGAGTGGACGGACGGACTGGCGGTTGAGAGAGCTGGCTGATTTGAATGCGTCTGGTTGGTCTCCTCTGGGGAAATTGGGCCCTGAGAGTGGAGTTCTGATTTACTCTGGGCCCCTGGCTGGTTTGTCTGTCTGGCTGATGAGCTCCAGGCTCCTAGCTGCTGGGGCCCACGCCACCAGGGGATTGGCTCTGACCAATATGTTCCCTTCCAGTCTAAAGGACAGGGCTAACACGCTACAGGAACCCGGCCACGCGCTCGTTATTCTCCTTCATTTAAAGTCCCTCTCTATCTCTACCTCCTTTGCTCGCTATCTATCTCACTCTCTCTCTCTCCCATTGCTTTTCTTCTTTTTCATATCAGACCTCTATCCTGCACTCACTCCCTCTCTCTTTACCACTCTCGCTCCTGATATCGGGACCTTTTTTTTCATCTTGTCTCCTCGCCCCTCATCTCGCGCCCCCCTCTCTCTCCCCCTCTCCTCTCCACTTGCTCTCCCCTCCCTCCCCCTCTCCTCTTCTCTCTCTCCCTCCCTCTCATGCTACTTCCCAGTGCTGCAGTCATTTTTCCTCACCTGAGGCTCATTGCCAGTTCCGGGGGAATGTATGGCTTTATTTGTACTGCGCTGGAGTCTTATTGGATTCCTATTGCTCTGGAACAGGAGAAACACATTCCAGATTCATCAAGGGACAATTTAATTCAGAATTCATGAAGTGTGCATCCGTCAAGGTGCCAGCTCCAAGGTGCCCTGTGCATTCTCTCTAAGTTCCTTCTCTGCGGTGCATCTCGCTCCATCAGTACCTCCAGGCCCATTTCCCTCCCTGATTAGAAAATCCCCGGTGGTTTCCTGATGTGGCTCGATATCAGGTTTAAACTAAAAAACACCTATCTCACCTATCTCATAAGGTCTGACTCCTGCTTTAGATCCAGACACCAATCTACCGGGGAAGGGACACTGGACACCAAGGTTAATAACCTTCTCTCACCATACATTCTTCAGACTATAGAATTCCATGTCTGCTTTTCTGTGGCTCACAGAAAGTATTACCCAGGTTTCTACCACTGCCAGCCCTCCAAGGTGAGAAAAATCATCAGCCCTCTAATGGGTGCTCTGTGCAGATCTATCTGGCTAATATTTGGACATATACAGTATATAGTTTGTTGAGACCCGTTGGCTTATCTTACTCTGTGGCTTGGAGTTACAGCATACATTTGAGGTCGTATTTGGGTCATTCCACGAAAACAGTGCCTTTTGCGTCACTTTGATATGTTAAATAGATATTGTGCACAAATATTTATATAGCCATTGAAATTAAATAAAGTGAACTTTAATATAGACGACAAAGAATATTCATATAAAAAAAAATAAGGAATTAAGACAAAGTTAAAGTGCCATAATGTATCGTTTTGAAGTGTCCCTCTGTGCACCCTCTGACTTCTAGGAGGATTTTAGCCCACTTAAGCCCAACATTTCTCAAAATGTTCACCATCATTGTAAAGCCCTTTGCTATGACAAAGTCATTTCTGAAGATAAGTATTTATTGAATGTGATTAGTGATTCATCTAATCACATGAAATGTCTGTCCCCCATTTCAAGGTCAACCCTGTTTCATGAACTGAATTCTCGTATTAATAATATAGTGAAAAAATTAGAAAACTAGATTTTTATTAAGTTGAACATGTGCTCTTTATGACAGAATCTAAAAATTAGGTGAAATAAAAAATAAACTACCCATTTAAGTCCATGGAAGCGGGTAAAATGCTGTTTGGGTCATGGAGGTGCAGCCCATAGAAGTGAGGAGTGTTCCATGGACAACTACCCTGTGTCCATCACTACTATACATCTGGCCTACATTTTTTGTGTCACTCGTTTGAATCTATAACTGTCCCCACATTCACCAATAAAGATGGCTAACTATAACATCAACTACCTTTTGAATGAACCTCTAGTCTTCTTCTATTTTCAGTCTTGGGGATGAACTCCTGTGCTTTGTGAGGAGCTGGACCATGAGCTATTAACTGTCAGAACTATTGACAGTTGCAGGTGTCAATATAGTGTACAGGAGAAACAGCCAGGAGAGTAACGGCAGAGAGAGAGGATGCCAATTATAGCTGAGGGAACCTTAAATCTACAGGACACAACACAGGGGATCAATATGCATTACACAACCTGACTGTGGTGTCCACTAGAACAGGACAGTCTACACAGGAGCTTTCATCACGAGGCCAGCTATGGGATCATTGGTGCTTCCACTCCCTCAATGGGCTGTGTCACTTCCAACTGACGAGACTCTCAGTACCACAACCAGAATGTCTTTATTTCATTGTTTGTGATCAAAGCAACGTTCAACCTTACCTGGCGCCTTCAATCCCCTACGACCACAACAACTAGAGGACAAGTCTACACAACACAAACAACAGGGGTGATTGACATAAATGCAAAAAATGCACCACAGACATCTGCACCAGCACAGGGGGGAAAAACCTATGTGACCCCCTTCCCAGACACAAACACAAACACACACAAACACACACAACCCTTTCCCCCAGCCCAGCCCCTTATCCCAGCCTCCCCCTGTCCTGACCTCTGAAACCGGTTAGAAAATGTCACACAATCTCCCTGCACAGCAGTGGCTGCAGCAGTGCTGGGAGCCAATATGTTTCCATAATTGGGCCTGTAACAGGGGCAGAGTCCAAGGCAATTAATCCTTTCCTCCTCTGTTGTTTAGGCCCGGATGGCAGTGACAGGGTGCTGAGTAATTGGATAGGAGCACGCTTGTCCCCTCCACTTTACATTAATATCCATCCACCCTGACTCTAATCCCAACTGGCGACCAGCTCCCTCCGACCAGCGATAAGCTCCCTTCGACCAGCGACAAGCTCCCTCCGACCAACTCCCTCCGACCAGCAACCAGCTCCCTCCGACTAGCAACAAGCTCCCTCCGACCAGCGACCAGCTCCCTCCGACCAACAACAAGCTCCCTCCGACCAGCGACCAGCTCCCTCCGACCAGCGACCAGCGACCAGCTCCCTCTCACACACACTCCCACCCAGAGACATCAGGCCCATATGGGGCACAGGGGCACGTGCCCCCTCAGATTTTTCCTGTTTAAAAAAGTTAGCAATCAAGTTAAAATATAGCTAGCTTGTCTAACTATCTTAGCTGGCATACCTGCTGGTATGGTTGGTAGAGCAGCCAATAACTAAATGTACTGAATAAGAATCACATTCCTTTCAATCTTTTACCCAGATTTTATCAGAGATGCAGAAAAGCATATTTAGTTTCCAGGAGAGTAATGGCAGAGAGAGAGGATGCCAACCACCAGTCAACAACATACAGACAGCTCAAGAGGTATGCTAAGATTTGCAGAAAAAGTAACTTTTTTTAAACATAGAATAAAGCATAATGATTATGGCTTTAGATTGCAGAAAAAAATCTCTTTCAGGTGTTCAAAAAATGCTAAATTCTCCAACTTACGGACGGGGGTCCTCGCTCCGGACTACCTGTTCTTAACTGACTTGCCTAGTTAAATAAAGGTTACACATTTAAAGGAGATTTTGGAGACTTTCTGTGCATAGTGGACCACTTGCTGACAAAGGACAATAAGAGCATCAAACAAAGCTAATAACATACATTTTGGAAATGAAACAAGGTTTTTGTAACAACAACAAAAACACATTATAACACAATACAATTAATCTTTTTTATAAATCGTCAAAGACCGATTTTGTCAACATTATTTAAAATAATGATTTAAAAGGAGACCTTTTGTCTATACATTAGTGAATGGAGTAGGGAACCATTTGTGGCAAGTGGGAATCCTTGCAGCTAAATCCAATATGCTTTAGTAAGAAGGAAGGTTAACAGAGAGGTGTGAGTTCAGAGGTCATTGAGACCACATCCAGTCTGAAGGCTGTGAGACTGACAGCAGTGTAGTGATGGGGTGCTATCTGTCTGAGATGATACACAATGGCACTGAAACAGACACACCATTAAGGACATAGCAACAGGAGATACAGTGGCAAGAAAAAGTATGTGAACCCTTTGGAATGACCTGGATTTCTGTATAAATTGGTCATAAAATTTGATCTGATCTTCATCTAAGTCACAACAATAGACAAACACAGTCTGCTTAAACTAATAACACACAAACAATTATATGTTTTCATGTCTTTATTGAACACACCATGTAAACAGTCACAGTGCAGGGTGGGAAAAGTATGCGAACCCTTGGATTTAATAACTGGTTGACCCTCCTTTGGCAGAAATAACCTCAACCAAACGTTTTCTGTAGTTGCGGATCAGACCTGTTCAACGGTCAGGAGGAATTTTGGACCATTCCTCTTTAGAAAACTGTTTCAGTTCAGCAATATTCTTGGGATGTCTAGTGTGAACCGCTCTCTTGAGGTCATGCCACAGCATCTCAATCGGGTTGAGGTCAGAACTCTGACTGTTGATTTACTTCTGTGTTTTGCGTCGTTGTCCTGTTGCATGACGCAACTTCTGTTGAGCTTCAATTGGCGGACAGATAGCCTAACATTCTCCTGCAAAATGTCTTGATAAACTTGGGAATTCATTTTTCCGTCGATGATAGCAAGCTGTCCAGGCCCTGAGGCAGCAAAACGCTACAAACCATGATGCTCCCTCCACCATACTTTACAGATGGGATGAGGTTTTTATGTTGATGTGCTGTGCCTTTTTTTCTCCACACATAGTGTTGTGTGTTTCTTCCAAACAACTCAACTTTAGTTTAATCTGTCCACAGAATATTTTGCCAGTTGCTCTGTGGAACATCCAGGTGCTCTTTTGGAAGCTTCAAACGTGCAGCAATGTTTTTATTGGACAGCAGTGGCTTCTTCCGTGGTGTCCTTCCACAAACACCATTCCTGTTTAGTGTTTTACGTATTGTACTCGTCAAAAGAGATGTTAACATGTTCCAGAGATTTCTGTAAGTCTTTAGCTGACACTCTAGGATTCTTCTTAACCTCATTGAGCATTCTGCGCTGTGTTCTTGCAGTCATCTTTGCAGGACGGCCACTCCTGGGAGAGTAGCAACAGTGCTGAACTTTCTCCATTTATAGACAATTTGTCTTACCGTGGACTGATGAACATCAAGGCTTTTAGAGATACTTTTGTAACCCTTTCCAGCTTTATACAAGTCAACAATTCTTAATCTTAGGTCTTCTGAGATCTCTTATGTTTCAGGTATGGTTCACATCAGGCAATGCTTCTTGTGAATAGCAAACTCACATTTTGTGAGTGTTTTTTATAGGGCAGGGCAGCTCCAACCAAAATCTTCAATCTTGTCTCATTGATTGGAATCCAGGTTAGCTGACTCCAGACTCCAATTAGCTTTTGGAGAAGTCATTAGCCTAGGGGTTCACATACATTTTCCAACCTACACTGTGAATGTTTAAATGATCTATTCAATATAGACACAAAAAATACAATAACTTGTGTGTTATTAG
>QNTS01004365.1:11796-27697 GCA_003317085.1 Hucho hucho | reverse complement strand
TTAGCGTACTCCTGACTACCCTGCTCACCCAAAGTGGCTGCACACTTAGCGTACTCCTGACTACCCTGCTCACCCAAAGTGGCTACACATTTAGCGTACTCCTGACTACCCTGCTCACCCAAAGTGGCTACACATTTAGCATACTCCTGACTATCCTGCTCACTTTAAGTGGCTACACATTTAGCGTACTCCTGACTATCCTGCTCACTCAAAGTGGCTACACATTTAGCGTACTCCTGACTATCCTGCTCACTCAAAGTGGCTACACATTTCGTGGAGCAAATTGGCGAATAACTCATGAACCGTAATGAACCAAAGAGCTGCCAACAATAGTGTGTGAGGGACTCATTTAACACTGGGAGTGAATGGGGGTGGGGGGCTGACATTGACAGCAGGCAGACTAAACAGTATAATATTAACAATATGACCTACTACTCACACTAAACACTGTACAGTATTATTAACGGGTGTCATTTCACATAACTACAGTTGTCTGCAATAAACAAAAGTATGTGGACACCCTTTTAAATGAGTGGATTCTGCCTCTGGAAGCAGTCAGCACAAGAACTCTTCGTCGGAAGCTTCATGAAATGGGGTTCCATGGCCAAGCAGCCGCACACAAGCCTAAGATCACCATGCGCAATGCCAAGCGTCAGCTAGAGTGGTGTAAAGCTCACCGCCATTGGACTGGAGCAGTGGAAACACGTTCTCTAGAGTGATGAATCACACTTCACCATCTGGCAGTCCGACGGACTAATCTGGGTTTGGCGGATGACAGGGGAACGCTACCTGCCCGAATGCATAGTGCCAACTGTAAAGTTTGGTGGAGGAGGAATAATGGTCTGGGGCTGTTTTTCATGGTTCTAATTAGGCCCCTTAGTTCCAGTGAAGGGAAATCTTAACGCTATAGCATACAATGACATTCTAGACGATTCGGTGCTTACAACTTTGTTGCAGCAGTTTGGGGAAGGCCCTTTCCTGTTTCAGCATGACAATGCCCCCATGCACAAAGCGAGGTCCATACAGAAATGCTTTGTCGAGATCGGTATGGAAGAACTTGACTGGCCTCCACAGAACCCTGACCTCAACCACATCGAACACCTTTGTGATGAATTGGAACGCTGACTGCGAGCCAGGCCTAATCACCCAACATTAGTGCCCAACCTCACTAATGCTCTTGTAGCTGAATGGAAGCAAGTACCCGCATCAGTGTTACAACATCTTGTGGGAAATCCTTCCCAGGAGAGTGAAGGCTGTTATAGCAGCAAAGGGGGGACCAACTCCATATTAATGCCTATGATTTTGGAATGAGATGTGTCCACATACCTTTGGTCATGTAATGTATAAGAGCACAGCAGAAGAGCTGACAAGACTTGAAGTGATGTAGAGTATCCCTGTAGAGTTACACTGCTATTAGACTCACTGTAAAAACACACACAGTATATATCAGTTTCAAAGCAAAGGCAGAAGGACACACACAGACTCTCTGTCTCTCATACACACACGCACACAGACAAACACGGTCGCACACACATACACACCATAGATATAGCTGTGCTTATTTCAATCAGGTGACATTTGTTGTTAACGAACACTGGAGAGGAGGTATGCCACTGGCTAACCTTTCAGCAGTGAATTATGGGAATTTACCTTCATGCCTCAGTGCTTTTGCTGTTCGGCTGCCGTTAGTGTCTAAATCAAAGGCTGGATCTGCTACATCGGCATTTTCCCCTCTGCAAGGGCAGCCGTCGCACAAGCGCTTGATGATGGGTGACATTTACCACGTAGTAGTGTTGTTGCCTTGTGCTATTGCAGACAGCAGCACAGTGCCCATGAAGCACACACAAGTCAACAGCAGCTCTGGCAATGGCAGCCATATTACCTTCATATCCCCTTACAACAACAAAATACCGTGTGTGTGTGTGTGTGTGTGTGTGTGTGTGTGTGTGTGTGTGTGTGTGTGTGTGTGTGTGTGTGTGTGTGTGTGTGTGTGTGTGTGTGTGTGTGTGTGTGTGTGTGTGTGTGTGTGTGTGGACACAGAAACTGAAGAGACACGTGTGGTCCTATGCAAAAAGAATGTAGTACATTTTGAAAAGTTGACAGAAACTGTAAGAAATGTTAAACTTTCTGAAGTAGTCATCATCCCTGCTAGCTACAGAGCTTGTATTCGAAAGAGCTAAAAATAAGATGGTAACAAAAGATATTGAGAAGTTTGGCAAACTGAAAAGAGAGGTAGTTGTCCTAGGGGGATCAATAGTTTCACAACTTCAGATAAGATACAGAGACAAAGTCTAAAATATGACAAATTATATATTTTTTGCCTCGGGAGAGCCGAGTGACTGACTCTGCCTGACTCCGCAAAGCTCGACCCGTCTCTTCCCCAAGACGTCTCTAATTTATTTAACGGCTCAACGTAATTTTCCCCGCAAAATGCTGTTTTCTCTTCTCACAGGCTCCTCTTCAGCATGTATTCTAATTACCGGTGGCTCGCTTTGATCTGAGTCCTGCTCCTCACTATACACTGACTCCAGCTTCCCTGGGATCTCATTTCATTAAGGAGCCTCATCTCTTCGTCTCTTTTTGGCGTGCTATTTCTTTTCAGAGATCCAGCTTCACTTACGGAGGAGTTGGGGAGGGAGGGAGGGAGATATAAAGCGGTAGGTTGTATATCATAGAACTGGTTTAAAAAGGGGGGGGGGACTCTGTTGGAGCGCTGCATGCCATGTAGTTTTCCCATCCCACTTCGGTCGGATATGTGCTGGGCGGCTCCAAAACACTGTCCGTAAGGGCTTGGGGGAAACGAGAGGTGGGGCTGCTGGGGGAGGCGGGGGTTGGAAACGGATTAGCTCTGGCGTCGGAGTCGAGATTACCTCATTAAAAGTTGGAGCGGAGGGTTAAGGAAGCTTTCGTCTACGCCGGCTGATGTTAAGTGCTTCTGTAATTTTGCGCCCAAATCAATCACAGTGTTAACACGTACTGTATAGCACACTGGACATGCTGTAGGAGACGTCTCAAAGCAGGGGATGGCAGGAGATGAGCCGGGAAATCATTTTAACGGCTCTTTGTTCGTTCAGAGGCAAACTAAGGCAAACTAAGTGAAATGGACAAATCCCCTCCCAAACTATCTCTGCTCTCACTGGCGTATCCTCAATCATCCAGCATGTATGTTACATGGCTACATAGTTTTTTTGTTTTTGTGATACACCCCCCATCTGATCAAAAGTCTTAACCTACATATGACTGGATGACTGCATTATTCCAGTAACTAAGTCCCATGAAGGAAACAGACAGACAGAGGTTAGTCTTTATCACCCCTATACTGTATTGAGGAAGACATTCCCAGTAGGCCAGCATTATCTCCTGGGAGTCACAATGAAGCTCTTTGCATGTTATTACCCCCAAGTCTATTCTTCAGGATAGAAGCAAGTAGGGTTCAAATGAGTCCAGTGTTCTTCTGTCTCCAACCTAGTTACAACAGGGAGCAGAAGGGGGATGTCAGAAAGGCTTGACGGTCGAACAGCGAAACGGTCCATGTTATCTCCCTGGGACAGGACAGAGCTGGGCATTTTCAGAGCGTTGTTTTCAACCTGTGACCACTCGCTGTGCCGCCATTAACACAGAGTTAATTAAAGCACAACTCGTTCTCTCAGCAGGGGGCCTGAGCCTGCCATTTACAACAAATCTACCACACTGGTAACACAGTACACACACACACTCTGCAAACAGACACACACACATGCACACACACAGACATGCTGAACAGTTAATCAAATGGCAAACCAGACTATTTTTGTATTGACCCTTTTTGCACTGGCTCTATAGACTATTCCCACACACTAACACATACCACACTAATACTCCAAAACACACACACACGTAATGGCGCCGGAGGGGATGGCTGACGTTTTATTGGCTCTTAACCAACTGTGCTATTTTGTAAGTTTTTTCGCATTTTTTGTAACTTATTTTGTACATAATGTTGCTGCTACCGTCTCTTATGACCGAAAAGAGCTTCTGGACATCAGAACAGCGATTACTCACCTCAAATTGGATGAAGAATTTTTCTTTAGTGAAATACTCCAGACTTCCTTTGCCATCTGTACTATTAGCTAACGTTCAATCACTGGAAAATAAATGGGACGAATTGAAAGCGAGAAAATATTACCAACGAGACATTAAAAACTGTAATATATTATGTTTCACCGAGTCGTGGCTGAACAACAACATAAATAACATACAGCTGGCAGGTTATACACTCTATCGGCAGGATAGAATAGCAGCCTCTGGGAAGACACGGGGTGGGGGCCTATGCATATCTGTAAACAACAGCTGGTGCACAATATCTAAGGAAGTCTCAAGGTTTTGCTCGCCTGTGGTAGAGTATCTCATGATAAGTTGTAGACCACACTATCTACATAAAGAGTTTTCATCTGTATTTTTTGTAGCTGCCTACATACCACCACAGACCAATGCTGGAACTAAAACTGCACTCAATGAGCTGTATACCGCCAAAAGCAAACAGGAAAACGCTCATCCAGAGGCGGCGCTCCTAGTGGCCGGGGACTTTAATGCAGGGAAACTTAAATCAGTTTTACCTAATTTCTATGTGCAACCAGAAGGAAAAAACTCTAGACTACCTTTACTACACATACAGAGACGCGTACTAAGCTCTCCCTCGCCCTCCATTTGGCAAATCTTACCATAATTCTATCCACCTGAT
Organism: Hucho hucho; assembly: GCA_003317085.1. Lineage (NCBI taxonomy): Eukaryota > Metazoa > Chordata > Actinopteri > Salmoniformes > Salmonidae > Hucho > Hucho hucho. The sequence goes on along the minus strand of QNTS01004365.1, from coordinate 22,977 downwards.
TCCTGCTTACAAGCAAAAATGTAAGCAGGAAGCACCAGTGACTCGGTCTATAAAAAAGTGGTCATATGAAGCAGATGCTAAACTACAGGACTGTTTTGCTAGCACAGACTGGAATATGTTCCAGGATTCTTCCAATGGCATTGAGGAGTACACCACATCAGTCACTGGCTTCATCAATAAGTGCATCGACGACGTCGTCCCCACAATGACAGTGCGTACATACCCCAACCAGAAGCCATGGATTACAGGCAACATTCTCACTGAGCAAAAGGGTAGAGCTGCTGCTTTCAAGGAGTGGGACTCTAACCTGGAAACTTGATAGAAGTCCCGCTATGCCCTCCGACGAACCATCAAACAGGCAAAGCGTCAATACAGGACTAAGATTGAATCGTACTACACCGGCTCCGACCCTCGTCAAATGTGCAAACTGTTACAGTCTACAAAAGGAAGCAAAGCTGAGAGCTGCCCAGTGACATGAGCCTACAAGACGAGCTAAATAACTTCTATGCTCGCTTCGAGACATGTAAAACTGAAACATGCATGAGAGCATCAGCTGTTCCGGACGACTGTGTGATCATACTCTCTGCAGCCGATGTGAGTAAGACCTTTAAACAGGTCAACATTCACAAGGCCGCAGGGCCAGATGGATTACTCCGAGCATGCGCTGACCAACTGACAAGTAGTAACCTAAGGTAACCTGCCTAAATGACTACCGACCCGTAGCACTCACGTCTGTAGCCATCAAATGCTTTGAAAGGCTGGTCCTAGCTCACATCAACAACATTATCCCAGAAACCCTAGACCCACTCCAATTTGCATACCGCCCCAACAGATCCACAGATGATGCATTCTCTATTGCACTCCACACTGCCCTTTCACACCAGGACAAAAGGAACACCTATGTGAGAATGCTATTCATTGACTACAGCTCAGCGTTCAACATCATAGTGCCCTCAAAGCTCATCACTAAACTAAGGACCCTGGGACTAAACACCTCCCTCTGCATCTGGATCCTGGACTTCCTGACGGGCCGCCCCCAGGTGGTAAGGGTAGGTAACAACACATCCACCACGCTGATCCTCAACACGGGGGCCCCTCAGGGGTGCGTGCTCAGTCTCCTCCTGTACTCCCTGTTCACTCATGACTGCACGGCCAGGCATGACTCCAACACCATCATTAAGTTTGCAGATGACACAACAGTGGTAGGCCTGATTACCGACAACGATGAGACAGCCTATAGGGAGGAGGTCAGAGACCTGACCGTGTGGTGCAAGGACAACTACCTCTCCCTCAATGTGAACAAGACAAAGGAGATGACTGTGGACTACAGGAAAAGGAGGACCGAGCATGCCTCCATTCTCATCGACGGGGCTGTAGTGGAGCAGGTTGAGAGCTTCAAGTTCATTGGCGTCCACATCACCAACAAACTAACATGGTCCAAGCACACCAAGACAGTTGTGAGGAGGGCATGACAAAACCTATTCACCCTCAGAAGACTGAAGATATTTGGCATGGGTCCTCAGATCCTCAAAATGTTTAACAGCTGCACCATCAAGAGCATCCTGACGGGTTGCATCACTGCCTGGTATGGCAACTGCTCGGCCTCCGACCGCAAGGCACTACAGAGGGTAGTGCATACGGCCCAGTACATCACCAATCAATCAATCAATCAAATGTATTTATAAAGCTCTTCTTACATCAGCTGATGTCACAGAGTGCTGTACAGAAACCCAGCCTAAAACCCCAAACAGCAAGCAATGCAGGTGTAAAAGCACGGTGGCTAGGAAAAACTCCCTAGAAAGGCCAAAACCCAGGAAGAAACCTAGAGAGGAACCAGGCTGTGAGGGGTGGCCAGTCCTCTTCTGGCTGTGCCGGGTGCAGATTATAACAGAACATGGACAAGATTTTAAAATGTTCATAAAACAGGCAGAACAGTTGAAACTGGAGAAGCAGCACGGCCAGGTGGACTCGACATCAAGGAGTCATCAGGCCAGGTAGGCCTTGAGGAATGGTCCTAATGCTCAGGTCCTCCAAGAGAGAGAGAGAGAGAGAGAGAGAGAAAAAAAAAAAGAAAGAGAGAGAGATAATTAGAGAGAGCATACTTAAATTCACACAGGACACCGGATAAGAGAGGAGAAATACTCCAGATATAACAGACGGACCCTAGCCCCCCGACACATAAACTACTGCAGCATAAATCCTGGGGCAGAGACAGGAGGGGTCGGGAGACACTGTTGCCCTGTCCGACGATACCCCCGGACAGGGCCAAACAGGCAGGATATAACCCCACCCACTCTGCCGAAGCACAGCCCCCACACCACTAGAGGGATATCTTCAACCACCAACTTACCATCCTGAGACAAGGCCGAGTATAGCCCACAAGATCTCCTCCACGGCACAACCCAAGGGGGAGGGGCAACCCGGACAGAAAGATCACGTCAGTGACTCAACCCACTCAAGCGACACACCCCCTCCAGGGACGGTATGGAAGAGCACCAGTAAGCCAGTGACTCAGCCCCTGTAATAGGGTTAGAGGCAGAAAATCCCAGTGGAGGGGAGCCGGCCAGGCAAAGACAGCAAGGGTGGTTCATTGCTCCAGTGCCTTTCCGTTCACATTCACACTCCTGGGCCAGACTACACTCAATCATAGGACCTACTGAATAGATGAGTCTTCAATAAAGACTTAAAGGTTGAGACCGAGTCTGCGTCTCTCACATGGATAGGTAGACTATTCAATAAAAATGGAGCTCTATAGGAGAAAGCCCTGCCTCCAGCTGTTTGCTTAGAAATTCTAGGGACAGTAAGGAGGCCTGCGTCTTGTGACCGTAGCGTACGTGTAGGTATGTACGGCAGGACCAAATCGGAAAGATAGGTAGGAGCAAGCCCATGTAATGCTTTGTAGGTTAGCAGTAAAACCTTGAAATTAGCCCTTGCCTTAACAGGAAGCCAGTGTAGAGAGGCTAGTACTGGAGTAATATGATCAAAGTTTTGGGTTCTAGTCAAGATTCAAGGCCAATCTTCCTGCCGTCCAGGACCTCTATACCAGGCAGTGTCAGAGGAAGGCCCTTAAAAAATTCTAAGACTCCAGCCACCCTAGTCATAGACTGTTCTCTCTGCTACTGCACGGCCCTGTATATAGCCCCGCTATTGTTATTTACTGCTGCTCTTTAAATATTTGTTATTCTTATCTCTTACTTTTTGGGGGGTATTTTCTTAAAACTGCATTGTTGGTTAAGGGATTGTCAGTAAGCATTTCACTGTAAGGTGAATTACCTGTTGTATTCAGCACATATGACAAATAACATTTGATTTGATTTGATACACACACTCCATACTGTGCCTTCGGAAAGTATTCAGACCCCTTGAGTCTTTTCACATTTTGTTATGTTAGCCTTATTTTTTTCCTCTCATCAATCTTCACACAATACCCCATAATGTCAAAGCAAACAAAAAAACAGGTTTTTATAAATATTTGCTAATTGGAAATATCACTTTTACATAAGTATTCAGACCCTTTACTCAGTACTTTGTTGAATCACCTTTGACAGTGATTACAGCCTCAAGTCTTCTTGGGCATGACACTACATGCTTGGCACACCTGTATTTGGGGAGTTTCTTCCATTATTTTCTGCAGAGCCTCTCAACCTCTCTCAGGTTGGATGGGGAGCATCGCTGCACAGCTATTTTCAGGTCTCTCCAGAGCTGTGTTCTTAGGGTCGTTGTCCTGTTGGAATGTAAACGTTCACCCAGTCTCAGGTCCTGAGCTCCCTGGAGCAGGTTTTCATCAAGGATCTCTTTGTACTTTGCTACGTTCAGCTTTCCCTCGATCCTGACTAGTCTCCCAGTCCCTGCCGCTGAAAAAACATCCCCACAGCATGATGCTGCCACCACCATGCTTCACTGTAGGGATGGTGCCAGGTTTCCTCCAGACATGACGCTTGGCATTCAGGCCAAATAGTTCATTCTTGGTTTCATCAGACCAGAGAATTTTGTTTATCATGGTCTGAGAGTTCTTTGGGTGCCTTTTGGCAAACTCCTAGCGGGCTCTCATGTGCCTTTTTACTGAGGAGTGTCTTCCGTCTAGCCACTACCATAAAGGCATGATTGGTGGAGTGCTGCAGAGATGGTTGTCCTTCTTGGGCGGCAGGTAGCCTAGTGGTTAGAGCGTTGGGCCAGTAACCGAAAGGTTGTTAGAATGAATCCCCGAGCTGACAAGGGAAAAATCTGTTGTTCTGCCCCTGAACAAGGCAGTTAACCCACTCATCCTAGACTGTCATTGTAAATAAGAATTTGTTCTTAACTGACTTGCCTTAACTGACATCTCCACAGAGGTACTCTGGAGCTCTGTCAGAGTGACCAAGGCCCTTCTCCCCTAATTGCTCAGTTTTGCCTTGCGGACAGTTCTAGGAAGAGTCTTAGTGGTTCCAAACTTCTTCCTTTTAAGAATGATGGAGGCCACTGTGTTCTTGGGGACCTTCAATTCTGCAAAAAGAAATTGGTACCCTTCCCCAGATCTCTGACATGCATTGTCAACTGTGGGACCTTATATAGACTAGTGTGTGCCTTTCCAAATAATGTCCAATCAATTGAATTTACCACAGGTGGACTCCAATCAAGTTGTAAAAACATCTCAAGGATGATCAATGGAAACAGGATGCACCTGAGCTCAATTTCGAGTCTCATAGTAAAGGATCTGAATACTTATGTAAGTAAGGTATTTTGTTTTTTCTTTTTAATAAATTAGCAAAAATGTCTAAAAACCTGTTTTCGCTTTGTGTGTAGATTGATGAGGAAAAATGTATATTTAGTCCAAAGGGCTTGTGCATTTCACGCCAAAGTCTACACCTGTTGTATTCAGTGCATGGGATAAATAACATTTGATTTGATTTGATTCATTAAAAGAGCAGCCTTTCATACAGCTTCACTGTATTTTGGGAGAAGCCATTTGATCACACATAAAGGCTTACCTTTGATGGCCGCTTATAGGAGCTCTGTCCAATACTGATGGCAGAAAGACTATCTTAAAACCACCATACAATGCACACAGCTTGCGTAGCAGGACAACAATATGTAATAGAATGATGTGGGGGTCATTTTCACAACACGGGACCACACAGGAGGTGGGGGTCTTTTTCATAACACAGAACCACACAAGACATGGGGGGCTTTTTCACAACACGGGACCACACAGGACATGGGGGCTTTTTCACAACACGGGACCACGCAGGACATGGGGGGCTTTTTCACAACACGGGACCACACAGGAGGTGGGTTTGTCCATCTGTCTGTCTCTACAGAGGGTCACAATAGGAGGGGTGTTGAGGGGTGGCGACACCCGCTCCAACGTGCTGACCGGTGCCGCCGCACCACACAGAGCCCTGGTAATACGGCCGGTCGCCCTCCTCCTTCGTCTCCGCTGTCAGATATGCTAGCCTGCTTTACCTGCTGCGATTCCATTAGCAGTCTGCCTGTTCCAGCACTCGAGTGTTTCTGTAGCATATTAAACAGATTAATAGAACAATGCTCCAGGGAGGGAGCGGCCTGTCAATCTCGGCTAAAAACACAAAAGCAGAAAATTAAAAAAGCCCGTGGCTGAACTCCAGCACTGATAAAAAAGGCGCTGGAATCTTGCGTGGAGAGAAAGGGGGTGGGAGGGACGGACGGATGGAAAAACACAGATGGTAAATATTTATTCTCCTATCCTGCTTACTGAACACACACGGACACACACAAGCACACATACAGACGAACGCTCATTCACGCACACACATTCATAAACAGAGCTGCTACTGTGGTGACCAGACAAGAAGGAACATTTGCTCAACAAGGAAGAAAACACAAAAGTTCATATTGTAACAGCAAGAATCCAGCGAACCTTCCCTTACACCAGGATAGTCTGCATTGTATGGCTTATTTGGATAAACTACAATCTACATTCTCCTTTTAGTACAGATGCACTATTTTGCAATTATTAGACATCTCCCGCTGTTGATTCAATGCAAATCCAGAGTGCCTCCCTGCATTCTTCCATCCTCTCTTTTCTGATGTGAAGGAATATATATCAGAGGAATGGATCTGTGGGCCAAGCTGTGTCTGGTGGTGAAGGAGGAGACGTCTTGGTCTCATCATGTGAGATTGGTGAGAAAATTCAATCTGGTGAGGCAGTCTGTTTCTGGGCGAGATACTGGGAGATTGAGTGAGGTCTACAGAGACACGAGAGGCTTCACTCCTGTCTTTAGATTCACAGGCATGACACTCAAAGACAGAGAGCGAGAGAGAGAGAGAGAGAGAGAGAGAGAGAGAGAGAGAGAGAGAGAGAGAGAGAGAGAGAGAGAGAGACAGACAAACAAAGGCAGAAGACAAAGCCCACATCACGACAGCCAAAGAGCAAGCAGTGTGTGTAATGTGTTGTGTTGTGTGATTGGGGCAAAGATGCAAAGAGGTGGTTGGCAGATGAAGCAATATATTCTCTCCTCATATTTTATTAAGTAAAAGTGCTCTGTTTGGGAGGAGGGAACAATATACATTATTAATACAAAAGTATGTGGACACCCCTTCAAATGAGTGGATTCGGCTATTTCAGCCACACCAGTTTCTGACAAGTGTATAGAATTGAGTACACAGCCATGCAATCTCCATAGACAAACATTGGCAGTAGAATGGCCTTACTGAAGACCTCAGTGACTTTCAACATGGTACCGTCACAGGATGCACCTTTACAACAAGTCAGTTCATCAAATCTATGCACTGCTAGAGCTGCCCTAGATAATTGTAAGTGCTGTTATTGTGAAGTGGAAACGTCTAGGAGCAACAACGGCTTAGCCGCGAAATGGTAGGCCACACAAGCTCACAGAACTGGACTGCCGAGTGCTGAAGTGCAAAACGCGTAAATATCATCTGTCCTCGGTTGCAACACTCACTACCAAGTTCCAAACTGTCTCTGGAAGCAACGTCAGCACAATAACTGTTCGTCGGGAGCTTCATGAAATAGGTTTCCATGGCCGAGCAGCCGCACACAAGCCTAAGATCACCATGCACAATGCCAAGCGTCAACTGGAGAGGCAGTCCAAGGACAAATCTGGGTTTGGCGGATGACAGGAGAACGCTACTTGCCCCAATGCATAGTGCCAACTGTAAAGTTTGGTGGAGGAGGAATAATGGTTTGGGGCTGTTTTTCATGGTTCGGGCTAGGCCCCTTAGTTCCAGTGAAGGGAAATCTTAACACTACAGCATACAATGACATTCTAGATGATTCTGTGGCAACAGTTTGGGGAAGGCCATTTCCTGTCTCAGCCTGACAATGCCCCTATACACAAAGTGAGGTCCATGCAGAAATGGTTTGTTGAGATTGGTGTGGAAGAACTTGACTGGCCTGCACAGAGCCCTGAACGCAACCCCATCGAACACCTTTGGGATGAATTAGATTGCCGACTGCGAGCCAGGCCTAGTTGCCCTACATCAGTGCCAACCTCACTAATGCTCTTGTGGGTGAATGGAAGCCGCAGCAGTGTTCCAACATCTAGTGGAAAGCCTTCCCAGAAGAGTGGAGGCTGTTATAGCAGCAAAGGGGGGGGGGACCAATTCCATATTAATGTCCATGATTTTGGAATGAGATGTTCGACAACCAGGTGTCCACATACCTTTGGTCATGTAGTGTATCATAAACTCAACCCATTTCAACAATCACCATTGGGAACCATGAAAACCTGCAACCCTTTAGCATTCATCTCATTGTTTTATCTTCAACAAAACGGATCTGAATCTAGACAATAGAGTGAACAAAATGCGACAGGAATCAAGCAGAAGCAAAACGCAGGTACAGTGCTGATCTCACTCTGTGAGTACGGATGTTGCAAATCATTTTTAATAGTTGTCATCAGATGATTCATTACATTAAACTATCCTGGCTAATATCCTCTAATCCAATGGCTCTCCCACATCCTGAGGCTATGAGCTCAGAGAGAGGAGGGGGCAGCGCGGGGGAGAGGAGGGAGGCAGTAGCCCAGTGTATAAGCAGGTTAATTGCCCTGATGCAGAGACTGCCTGGATCACAGCAAGAGGAGCCCATTTCAGTTCATTGTAAACCGTCCCATTCTGTAACCCTGTACTGCTCTGTTCCGTGCCAGCCAGCCACACAGGCAGACTGACAGGCAACACAGAGGCAGGCAGGCAGGCAGGCAGGCAGGCAGGCAGGCAGGCAGGCAGGCAGGCAGGCAGGTGGGCAGCCAGTCAGTCCCAGGGGCAGCACAGAGGCAGGAAGGTCGGCTCACAGGCAGGCAGGCAGGCAGGCGTGCAGCCAGTCAGTCCCAGGGGCAGCACAGAGGCATGCAGGAAGGTAGGGGTCTCACTGACTGTATGTGACGACGCGTGGTTGAGCGGGTTGTGTGCTCGGGGTGAGAGCGCTGACACACAGCGCCACCTAAAGGAGGGAGATGTCAATAGCTTTGCTCCTCGACAAACCATCTCGGCCTAAACATATACACACAAACACACAAGTTGGTTCAGTCGGTACACTATACTCTTAGTTATCAGGTGTAGGTTCTTGCATTCCCCAAAGGAAGTGTGAATTCTCCAGTACTGAAGATGGGAGACTGTTAGATGTAGCCTAAGGAATCTTAGCCTCAGAGTTTGATCAAAACAGGTGGCTCTGGATCTTCTAATATTTCTATATGACCTGTCCTGGGGTCTGTCTCCGCCATCTTGACCTTCATGTGGATGCCCTCTACTGCTCCATCCCAGAGCTCTGTGTTCTCTTCCTCTGAGTGTGACACCCTCCCCATCCACACACACACACACGCACACCTCAAGACCCCCTCCTATCCCTCACCCTCTGAGCTGCCCTCCCTCTCTTCCTCTTCTTCCTACCATCCGTCCTTCCATCCCTCGTTTGCATTCCTCTCCTGGGCTTGGTCCTGGATCATCACCCGCTCGGGCTGCCCGGCCGGCCCTGTCTGTTTTCATTCCCCTCTGAGAGGACAAGTCATTTGGGAGAGAGGGGAGCAGATGACCAATGGCTTCTGACCTTTTCTCCCTCAATATAACTCCTCCGCGCCGCGCCGAGAAAGTGGCAATCAGACTAGGCAGAAGTGACACCCTGATCTGAGCATGGCCGAGCCCCACACAATCATAGTGTCACTTCCCATCAATATGCGACTGCGGGTGGGTGGGTTGGTGGTCGGTTTGTGGTGGGGTGGGGGAATGGAGGGGTCTGCGGGTGAGAGGAGGGTTAGCTTAGCTGTGGTGCTGCACAGGTCACAGCCAGGACTCCCCTGACAATACACACACACATAAACACACACACACACACACTTGTTTGGGTCATGTCTTCGCAGGACAGCAAAGACTAACTTGCATGCTTTCTCTTTGTTCCAGAAAGTAATTTTCTGTTTCACCAACTACAAAAAGGATACCATTTGATGCCAGTTAGTCTTGGGCTTTCATTTCAATGCAGATTTTGAGGTAGGGACATGTGAGTTGGAGAAGCAGGGCCTTCTCTCTTTTGTGTGGTCTCGCCATCCAATTGGTTGGTGTTGAGCTGCAGTTCCAAAGACCATTCCCACTATGAGAGGATTCATTCAGTCATTCATAGCAATAGATTACAGTGTCCATCCCGGCGTCTCCAGATTCCAGGCGAGTCAATTACATAAACCAGGGGAAAATCACAGGATAGTATTTCACGGCCTGCTCAATATGAGGCAGTTTCATGACTGTTACTGTCAGACGTGGCACATGTGGGAGGAGGACGTAAGCCAGTGTGAAATACAATGAAACGCTGTGCACTCTGGGAACACATGTTAGAACATGAGCTGCCATGAAATAGACTGACTTAGAGAGTGGTTTCAGGACATAAACTGTGGAGTAGTAGGCTCTGTTCTGTAAGCCACCAAAACAACCACGTCTGGTGTCTCAAGAGACAGCGAGGCCACAGTGAGCTTGGCTTCCTAGTGGAACAAAGTATTGTGGGATGCAGACAAAGTATGCACAGTGGTGGATTAAACAATGTTTAAACCAATCAAATATGTAAAGAGGAATTATATTACAGATTATTTTCCAAGCCACCTTAGCAAAATGTCTTGGTGGAGCTGAGGGAAGAGGATAAATGAAGGCCACAGAAACATGTGGGATATAATTAAACAAATTGTCTGCCAAACTAAAGTTGTTGTTCAGGCATGAGTTTCCATGTTGAGACGAGAGAGAGAAGGAACACATTTAAGTGATGATATGCCTCAAAAGGGGGCATTATCATTTGAATAGATCCTGATTGTGTGGCTTCGTCCCCTCTGTGCTGAAAATAAAATTGTCTGATGTGTAAGATTTACCTTTGCCACGCTTGGCCCTGATCAGGCGCGAGGGTCGCAGCTCCACGTGTCATCTGGTGGCTCCATCGCCGTGCCTCCAATTTACACACAGCGCTGCTCTGTATTTCAAAGGAGCCCCAGCGCCAGCCTCCTGTTAGCCATCGCTATCTGGGCCCCGCCGCGCGGAGGCAAGATTAGGCCAGCTGGAGAAACCGCTCGCTGCTCTACACCCCCCCTTACCCCCTCCACACACCCCATTTACATTTTCATATGAGATTTTCCTCCCCTGCTCATCCCTCCTTCTCTCTCTCTTCCCCCTCCTGGGCCTTAACTAGCCTGTCCTCCACACACCTTTCTCTCTAGCTCTCTCCTTTCTTCAGGTTGGCTGGAGGAGAGAAGTATACCGCCACGCATTGGAGACAGCTGGTATTGCTCGCTCTCTCTCTCTCTCTCCTCAGATAATGGTATAATTAATTAAACTTTTGATGTAAAAACAAATAGTTCCTTAGCAGTGCAGCTTTCAATTATTTCATCTTTAAGAAAGAGACCATGCTTTCTTTAGCTGAACATAAATATATCAAAGAGTTACTCATAAATCTGAATTGAGAAAAAACGCATTCAAACAATATTGGCAAATTAAACGAGTTTGAGATAAAAAGGAACACGCTCTCATGAGATTGTGAGCTGTTCTGTGAATTTGCAACCGAGCCTGAAACATTGGCGAAAAGTGCAAAAACTTCTAAATACAGACTCTGAGAAAGACATGAGAGTGCTACTTTCTCCCTGCACTCCTCTAAACCATGTATATGCTGAGGAGATAATGAGAATGCTACTTTCTCCCTGCACTCCTCTAAACCATGTATATGCTGAGGAGATAATGAGA
>QNTS01004365.1:0-11264 GCA_003317085.1 Hucho hucho | reverse complement strand
TGCTACTTTCTCCCTGCACTCCTCTAAACCATGTATATGCTGAGGAGATAATGAGAGTGCTGCTTTCTCCCTGCACTCTTCTAAACCATGTATATGCTGAGGAGATAATGAGAGTGCTACTTTCTCCCTACACTCCTCTAAACCATGTATATGCTGAGGAGATAATGAGAGTGCTACTTTCTCCCTACACTCCTCTAAACCATGTATATGCTGAGGAGATAATGAGAGTGCTACTTTCTCCCTACACTCCTCTAAACCATGTATATGCTGAGGAGATAATGAGAGTGCTACTTTCTCCCTACACTCCTCTAAACCATGTATATGCTGAGGAGATAGAGAGTGCTACTTTCTCCCTACACTCCTCTAAACCATGTATATGCTGAGGAGATAGAGAGTGCTACTTTCTCCCTTCACTCCTCTAAACCATGTATATACTGAGGAGATAATGAAATGAAACAGGCATGAAGAAGACAACACTGACACTCTGACTCCATCAATAGCCAAGTGAGCGGGGTGGTTGTCAACTGAAGCAGGCCACCTCTCTCTCTCTCTCCCTCCTACCTCTCTCATTCCCTCTCTATCTCTCTGAGATGTACTAGATGCTAATGGAGAAGAGAGGAGAGAGTGTTGTTATTTGGGATGCAGTCCAGGCTGAGAGGAGAACCCTCCATTCTGAATGCCTGTCTCTCTGGCAGACCTTGTTAACTCTGTTTGGGGGAGAATCTCATTTATGGGGACGCTGGATGGACTTTAAGCCCAAAGAAAGGGAGAAAGAGAGAAAGAATGAGAGAGCGAGAGAACGAGAGAGAGAATGAGAGAGAGAAATAGACAAGGAGAGAGCTAAGGTGACACATTGCTCCAGTAAATGCCCATGACTCACCCTGCATATCAAGGGCATGGAATCACCCTCTCTCCGTCCTATTCTCATTGCCTTCACGTTGAACAAACACAGAGGCTTCACTTCGCCTGCTGTGGGTATGGCTCTGCAGAGATGAATAATCTCTCACTCCCAGCCCATAGAATGCACTACATTACATCAAGTCTGTACGTCTTAAGGTGCCATATACAGTAGCATCAATAGAGTATTGTGTTCTTTGGAGGGAACCATGTCCCTTTGGGTACTTCCAAGAAGCTAGAGGTCTTTCAAACTACTAACATTGCTTGCTTCCGCTATATTCAAGGGATACAAGGAAAAATAAGACTGCTAAGATATTTGAGCCTGTGAATGTGTAAATATATGTTTGTGCTTGGATGGTGTGCATGTAGGAGAGAGGAGAGAAGGAGAGGCAGGGAGACTAATTTTACATTTTCTGCATGTTCCCGATGGCAGACAGCTGACCTTCAGCACAGACACGCTTGGGTGGGTAACAGCGCTCAAATTACGTCCGTTCCAAAGGACTACATGAAACAGCCAGTACGCTTTAAAGTTGTTCAATTAGATTATCCTTTTCATTTCTTTCTTCTAGTGTGCAATCAAGGGACAGACACACCACCAACAACAAAACACGCTGGTGCATATGCTGCCAAGCACACACAGGGAGGGTGAGGGAGGGAAGAGGAGGGGAGAAAGAGAGAGACTGAGACTGTAACCTATCAATGCAGCAGATCAGGATACTGCAAGTTTGTCCAGACCTGGACACAGAAAGTCTTTGAAATGTTAATATGGAAGAATTGTGTCTTATGATGAAGGATGAATACAATTAACAACAATAATACTTGTTTATAAAACTGAAATGATATACCATTTGAGGGAATGAGGGGAAATTATTCTATTCATTTCTAAATTACCAATTACCAATGCAACTCATATGTGTGTCTGTGCAAAAATAACAATCACTTCCAGGGCACTCATGCTTACACAGTAATATACATACACACACACACCTCACAGACACATCAGTCTCCTATCTCACACTTCGCTGTGATTCCCTCTCTCTCCTCCCCCTTTTCTGTGGCTGACACTGCTCTGCATCCCACCATCCTGTCGAGGTGACAGTCATTTGGACAGCAGCTCATCACACATTAACATGCAGCTGTGTGTGTGTGTGTGTGTGTGTGTGTGTGTGTGTGTGTGTGTGTGTGTGTGTGTGTGTGTGTGTGTGTGTGTGTGTGTGTGTGTGTGTGTGTGTGTGTGTAAAAGGGAGGGAGAGGGTACTTTCAGGGGATTTGCAGTAATTATATGACAAAATGCTGGCGAATCTCTCTGGGTGCTGAATAGAGGCCCACGGGTCAGGGGATGAAGCACTCTCGTCTGGGTAATTTGTAAATGTCATTCAGGTGGGGTCCTCTGTCAAAACCACGCCAGCCAGCAGGGAGTGAGGGTGGAAGGCAGGGAAGGAGGGTGGGAGGCTAGAAAAAGGAAAAGCACAGCAACCTTTAGTCATGCAGATTATTCTAAAACAGATGCCAGGTCTCCCTCCTTCTGAAGGACTGGTCTGCTGTGGTCTGTTGGGCTGCTGCTGACTGGTCAGGGATTTCCTCATTTTGACATTCAGTCAAAATGTGCATGAATGATACAAATATGTTCACGTCATCTAATACTACCGTTGTTGTTTTGACAATAGGTGCAGCCGATGAGAGGCAATATAGATGTTGATTCCAGTTGAAAAATATTTTGTTTTTTGTTGTGTGACACTGAATTTGCAATTCATTTGTGTGAGCGTGAATAGCGTGAATATCCGTGTTTTTTGTCCCTGCTCTCAACAGACAGGTGACAGAGGTAAGACGTGTGGGGGGAAGGGTGTTTGTTGTCAAACGAGCCCAACAACAGAGCGTGTTACTCCGGCTTCAAATAATCACTGCGACGCGTATAGCCCAAGCCTCAATCGATGCGCTATTACCATTATCTTTTAAAAGAGCTGGCTCATTTTCCTCTAAGTGGCCGATCAGTGTTGCCTGTAAACCAGGCCATTAGGGGCCGCCTGGCCCCACCCCCCCAACANATACAGTGAGGGAAAAAAGTATTTGATCCCCTGCTGATTTTGTACGTTTGCCCACTGACAAAGAAATGATCAGTCTATAATTTTAATGGTAGGTTTATTTGAACAGTGAGAGACAGAATAACAACAAAAAAATCCAGAAAAACGCATGTGAAAAATGTTATAAATTGATTTGCATTTTAATGAGGGAAATAAGTATTTGACCCCTCTGCAAAACATGACTTAGTACTTGGTGGCAAAACCCTTGTTGGCAATCACAGAGGTCAGACGTTTCTTGTAGTTGGCCACCAGGTTTGCACACATCTCAGGAGGGATTTTGTCCCACTCCTCTTTGCAGATCTTCTCCAAGTCATTAAGGTTTCGAGGCTGACGTTTGGCAACTCGAACCTTCAGCTCCCTCCACAGATTTTCTATGGGATTAAGGTCTGGAGACTGGCTAGGCCACTCCAGGACCTTAATGTGCTTCTTCTTGAGCCACTCCTTTGTTGCCTTGGCCGTGTGTTTTGGGTCATTGTCATGCTGGAATACCCATCCACGACCCATTTTCAATGCCCTGGCTGAGGGAAGGAGGTTCTCACCCAAGATTTGACGGTACATGGCCCCGTCCATCGTCCCTTTGATGCGGTGAAGTTGTCCTGTCCCCTTAGCAGAAAAACACCCCCAAAGCATAATGTTTCCACCTCCATGTTTGACGGTGGGGATGGTGTTCTTGGGGTCATAGGCAGCATTCCTCCTCCTCCAAACACAGCGAGTTGAGTTGATGCCAAAGAGCTCCATTTTGGTCTCATCTGACCACAACACTTTCACCCAGTTGTCCTCTGAATCATTCAGATGTTCATTGGCAAACTTCAGACGGGCATGTATATGTGTTTTCTTGAGCAGGGGCACCTTGCGGGCGCTGCAGGATTTCAGTCCTTCACGGCGTAGTGTGTTACCAATTGTTTTCTTGGTGACTATGGTCCCAGCTGCCTTGAGATCATTGACAAGATCCTCCCGTGTAGTTCTGGGCTGATTCCTCACCGTTCTCATGATCATTGCAACTCCACGAGGTGAGATCTTGCATGGAGCCCCAGGCCGATTGACAGTTATTTTGTGTTTCTTCCATTTGTGAATAATCGCACCAACTGTTGTCACCTTCTCACCAAGCTGCTTGGCGATGGTCTTGTAGCCCATTCCAGCCTTGGGTAGGTCTACAATCTTGTCCCTGACATCCTTGGAGAGCTCTTTGGTCTTGGCCATGGTGGAGAGTTTGGAATCTGATTGATTGATTGCTTCTGTGGACAGGTGTCTTTTATACAGGTAACAAGATGAGATTAGGAGCACTCCCTTTAAGAGTGTGCTCCTAATCTCAGCTTGTTACCTGTATAAAAGACACCTGGGAGCCAGAAATCTTTCTGATTGAGAGGGGTTCAAAATTCCCTCATTAAAATGCAAATCAATTTATAACATTTTTCACATGCATTTTTCTGGATTTTTTGTTGTTATTCTGTCTTTCACTGTTCAAATGAACCTACCATTAAAATTATAGACTGATCATTTCTTTGTCAGTGGGCAAACGCACAAAATCAGCAGGGGATCAAATACTTTTTTCCCTCACTGTAATACCATGAGCACAAATACAATAAGGTGAAATCAATGGCTTTTTAAATACATGTAACTTAAAGCCGAGGTTGACTTTTAACATTGGTGGTGCCGGATGTAGAAACCTTCAAAAACGTTAAGAAATCCCCTCATTTTGAAGTTAATGTGATGCAGTGTTTGATTGTCTGCAGTGTGTTAATTGCTGGGCTAGTGAGCTGGGAGCTACAGTAGCTTAAATACATGCGACCCTAAGAAAATGCCAATCAATGGCCCCCACAAGAAACCCTATGTGTCCAGCTAATTGAATTTCAATTAAACCAAGGTTGGGTTTTCTAGTTTTAATCTGTGTCGCTGTTTACTCAACAGATTAATTCAGTTCCAACCTTCAAGGCAACAATTATTCCTATAAAATAACAAACACTGAGCTTCGAAGACACTGTCCATGGACATGAGCCACCAAGACAGGGCATTGACAGAAGTAGTGTCGTAACACTAAGATAAATTATTAATATTATTAAAAAGCCATCATCAATGGACAGAATCAGCTATCAGAAACAGATCAAGGACAGAGTGTTATAGTGGAACGGAGAAAGCAGACAGCCTTCAATTCAGTAAACAAAAGCAGGAGAAAACTCAGTCTAATCCAACACAACAAGAGTTGAAGATTGTAGCCGCATTCGAAAAAGGAGACCCATTTCTTTTTCAAAGAGAAGGAAAGGACAAATAAACTGCTGAGACGTACATTTCCTGCAGTGGTGCGCGAGGCACTCATTGGTGACTTGTATGGCTTGGTAGTGGGAGGAAAGGCACTATCAGACTATTGATGTTTATTACAGGGGGTATAATGGGGCCTGCTGAAGTGATGTTATACTGTTTCTGTCTGGCTGCACCATGACGCACCGTTCCAGTCGTCACCCCTCCATGGCGGATTGCTCCAGTCGTCACCCCTCCATGGCGGATTGCTCCAGTCGTCACCCCTCCATGACTCACTGTTCCAGTCGTCACCCCTCCATGGCGGATTGCTCCAGTCGTCACCCCTCCATGGCGGATTGCTCCACTCGTCACCCCTCCATGGCGGATTGCTCCAGTCGTCACCCCTCCGTGGCTGATTGTAGGCACATGTGATAGCTACTATTCTGTGTGCTCTTAAAACCTTTGCCTTTAACCACGCTGCCTGCCTTCCTCTCCCAAACCATCTGGTGATTCTGAACACCCCGTCCTCTGATAAAATAAATAAATATAAAGAGATCTCTGACTGCCCAGGTAGGTCTCTGGCCCTATAATTGGCCCATCTAGAAAACAGGGGAACTATCAACCTGAAGCATGTGCTAGGCCAACTTGATGTCTTTTCAGATTTCCACCTTAACCCTTCAGCCACCCTGCTGTCCTCTTAATTCAAAAGAAGGAATGCCGCAACTACCACGTCGAAAGCATTAAGTGCCCTTCAAATCGGTGAAACAAGCTGTGAAATTGAAAAAGGAGACTAGATATCAAAAAAGCCCTAAGCAGACGTTAAGATTATGACCACTTGAATCATCTCAAGGCTAATGACTTTAGCACAGGTGTGAATCTAACTAACTAGGCTACATCGCAGAGAGTAAGTTACCCATGAACATTCCACTTTGTCATGATAAACAGTGGCAGGGCAGTCTTGAGACTCTCCATGCGCTCTGTTTGTGGCTGTATCAGAGGGATAGGGAGAGTGGGTGGGTGTTGTGGGGTGGAGAGAGAGTGTCCCAGTCCCTCCACAGTGCAAGCCTGACTGGAGCCCAAAGCAGTAAGAACCTCATGCCGTCGGGGACCATCCCATTTGAATGATCCAGCTTGCTTTATCAGTGGCACAAGTGGTGCAGAAAAATGCTTGGGATTAATTTGGGGGGCCTGTGAACACACAGCTGGGATCAGTGAATACAGCTTCCGCAGAGGTGGCGCTCCTTAAATACTGGGCTTGCCACACTTTTATTAACACTGGGCTGGGCTTCTCCGTTTAAGTGTTATATTTTTCAATGGCAGAAAGCAATGGTGCAACTTGAAATGGTATTTAGGAAATAATAACATGTGTACAAAGCGATAAGGAAATTAAACCTAAGGGTTTTACTCTCCCTCTTTGGTTGTGAAGTGTACTGTAATTGTATGAATATGCCCCAACCACACAGGATCACAGTGTGATCTGTGTAAATAACTACAGCGTAAAACAGTGTGTTCCGTGTAAATAACTACAGTTTAACACAGCGTGACTTGAGTAAATAACTACGTTATAACACAGTGTGATTTGTGTAAATAACTACAGTATAAAACAGTGTGATTTGTGTAAAAAACTACAGATTAACATAGTGTGACTGTGTAGATAACTACAGTATAAAACAGTGTGATATGTGTAAAAAACTACAGTATAGCACAGTGAGACCTGTGTACATAATTACAGCATAAAACACAGAGTGATCTGTGTAAATAACTAAAGTATAACACAGTGTGATCTGTGTAAATACCTACTGTTTAACACAGTGGGATTGGTGTAAATAACTGCAATGTAACACAATGAGGTGTGTGTAGATAACGACAGTATAAAACAGTGTGTATTGTGTAAATAACTACAGTATAACACAGTTGGACTGTGTAGATAATTACAGTATAACACAGTGTGATGTGTGTAAATATATACAGTATAATCTGTGTAAATAACTACAGTATAACACAGTGTGATGTGTGTAAATAACTACAGTATAAAACAGTGTGATTTGTGTAAATAACTACAATATAACACAGTGTGACCAGTGTAAATATCTACAATACAACACAGTTTGATCTGTGTAAATAACTGCATTATATCACAGTGTGATTTGCGTAAATAACTACAGTATAAAACAGTGTGATTTGTGTAAATAACTACAGTATAACACTGTTTGACTGTGTAGAAAACTACAGTATAACACAGTGTGATTTGTGTAAATAACTACAGTATAACAAAGTGTGACCCATGTAAATGACTACAGTTTAACACACTGTGAGCTGTGTAAATAACTAAAGTATAACACCGTGGGATCTGTGTAAATACCTACAGTTTAACACAATGTGATGTGTGTAAATAACTACAATATAACACAGTGTGATCAGTGTAACTAACTACAGTATAACCCAGTGTGATGTGTGTAGATAACTACATTATAACACAGTGTGATTTGTGTAGATGAGTACAGTATAACACAGTGTGATTTGTGTAGATGACTACAGTATAACACAGTGTGATGTGTGTAGATGACTACATTATAACACAGTGTGATGTGTGTAGATAACTACATTATAACACAGTGTGATTTGTGTAGATGACTAGAGTATAGCACAGTGTTATGTGTGTAGATAACAACAGCATAACACAGTGTGATATGTGTAGATAACGACAGTATAACACAGTGTGATGTGTGTAGATAACTACAGTATAACACAGTGTGACCTATGTACATAACTACAGTATAACACAGTGTGATCTGTGTAAATACCTACTGTTTAACACAGTGGGATTGGTGTAATTAACTGCAATATAACACACTGTGGTGTGTGTAGATAACGACAATATAAAACAGTGTTATTTGTGTAAATAACTACAGTATAACACAGTGTGACTGTGTAGATAATTACAGTATAACACAGTGTGATGTGTGTAAATATATACAGTATAATCTGTGTAAATAACTACAGTATAACACAGTGTGATGTGTGTAAATAACTAAAGTATAACACAGTGTGACCTGTGTAAATAACTACAGTGTAAAACACAGTGTGATCTGTGTAAATAACTAAATTATAGCACAGTGTGATCTGTGTAAATACCTACAGTATAACACAATGTGATTTGTGTAAATAACTACAATATAACACAGTGTGATCAGTGTAAATATCTACAGTACAACACAGTTTGATCTGTGTAAATAACTGCATTATATCACAGTGTGATTTGAGTAAATAACTACAGTATAAAACAGTGTGATTCTTTTTAAATAACTACAGTATAACACTGTGTGACTGTGTAGAAAACTACAGTATAACACAGTGTGATCTGTGTAAATGTCTACAGTATAATCTGTGTAAATATCTCCAGTATGAAACAATGTGATATGTGTGAATAACTACAGTATAACAAAGTGTGACCCATGTAAATGACTACAGTTTAACACAGTGTGAGCTGTGTAAATAACTAAAGTATAACACCTTGGGATCTGTGTAAATACCAACAGTTTAACACAATGTGATGTGTGTAAAAAACTACAATATAACACAGTGTGATCAGTGTAACTAACTACAGTATAACCCAGTGTGATGTGTGTACATAACTACAGTATAACACAGTGTGATCTGTGTAAATACCTACTGTTTAACACAGTGGGATTGGTGTAATTAACTGCAATATAACACACTGTGGTGTGTGTAGATAACGACAGTATAAAACAGTGTTATTTGTGTAATAAACTACGGTATAACACAGTGTGACTGTGTAGATAATTACAGTGTAATACAGTGCGATGTGTGTAAATATATACAGTATAATCTGTGTAAATAACTACAGTATAACACAGTGTGATGTGTGTAAATAACTACAGTATAAAACAGTGTGATATTTGTAAATAACTAAAGTATAACACAGTGTGACCTGTGTAAATAACTACAGTGTAAAACACAGTGTGATCTGTGTAAATAACTACAGTATAGCACAGTGTGATCTGTGTAAATACCTACAGTATAACACAGTGTGATTTGTGTAAATATCTACAGTACAACACAGTTTGATCTGTGTAAATAACTGCATTATATCACAGTGTGATTTGCCTAAATAACTACAGTATAAAACAGTGTGATTTTTTTTTTAAATAACTACAGTATAACACTGTGTGACTGTGTAGAAAACTACAGTATAACAAAGTGTGATCTGTGTAAATGTCTACAGTATAATCTGTGTAAATATCTACAGTATGAAACAATGTGATATGTGTGAATAACTACAGTATAACAAAGTGTGACCCATGTAAATGACTACAGTTTAACACAGTGTGAGCTGTGTAAATAACTAAAGTATAACACCTTGGGAACTGTGTAAATACCAACAGTTTAACACAATGTGATGTGTGTAAATAACTACAATATAACACAGTGTGATCAGTGTAACTAACTACAGTATAACCCAGTGTGATGTGTGTAGATAACTACATTATAACACAGTGTGATTTGTGTAGATGACTACAGTATAACACAGTGTGATTGTGTAGATGACTACAGTATAACACAGTGTGATGTATGTAGATGACTACAGTATAACACAGTGTGATGTGTGTAGATAACTATATTATAACACAGTGTGATGTGTGTAGATGACTACAGTATAACACAGTGTGATGTGTGTAGATAACTACAGTATAACACAGTGTGATGTATGTACATGACTACAGTATAACACTGTGTGGTGTGTGTAGATAACTAATGTATAACACAGTGTGATGTTTGTAGATAACGACAGTATAACACAGTGAGATGTGTGTTGATGACAACAGTATAACACAGTGTGAACTGTGTAAATACCTACTGTTTAACACAGTGGGATTGGTGTAATTAACTGCAACATAACACAATGTGGTGTGTGTAGATAACGACAGTATAAAACAGTGTGATTTGTGTAAATAACGACAGTATAACACAGTGTGATGTGTGTAAATAACTACAGTATAACACAGTGTGACCTGTGTAAATAATTACAGTGTAAAACAGTGTGATCTGTGTAAATAACTAAAGTATAGCACAGTGTGATCTGTGTAAACAGCTACAGTATAACACAGTGTGATTTGTGTAAATAACTACAATATAACACAGTGTGATCAGTGTAACTAACTACAGTATAACCCAGTGTGATGTGTGTAGATAACTACATTATAACACAGTGTGATTTGTGTAGATGACTACAGTATAACACAGTGTGATTGTGTAGATGACTACATTATAACACAGTGTGATGTGTGTAGATGACTACAGTATAACACAGTGTGATGTGTGTAGATAACTACATTATAACATAGTGTGATGTGTGTAGATGACTACAGTATAGAACAGTGTTATGTGTTTGTTGATAACTACAGCATAACACAGTGTGATGTGTGTAGATAACTACAGTATAACACAGTGTGATGTGTGTAAATAACTACAGTATAACACAGTGTGACCTGTGTAAATAATTACAGTGTAAAACACAGTGTGATCTGTGTAAATAACTAAAGTATAGCACAGTGTGATCTCTGTAAACACCTACAGTATAACACAGTGTGATTTGTGTAAATAACTACAGTATAACACAGTGTGATCAGTGTAAATATCTACAATACAACACAGTTTGATCTGTGTAAATAACTGCATTATATCACAGTGTGATTTGCGTAAATAACTACAATATAAAACAGTGTGATTTGTGTAAATAACTACAGTATAAAACAATGTTATCTGTGTGAATTACTAAAGTATAACAAAGTGTGACCCATGTAAATGACTACAGTTTAACATAGTGTGAGCTGTGTAAATAACTAAAGTATAACACCTTGGGATCTGTGTAAATACCAACAGTTTAACACAATGTGATGTGTGTAAATAACTACAATATAACACAGTGTGATCAGTGTAACTAACTACAGTATAACCCAATGTGATGTGTGTAGATGACTACAGTATAACACAGTGTGATGTGTGTAGATAACTACATTATAACACAGT
>QNTS01004364.1:112583-126698 GCA_003317085.1 Hucho hucho | reverse complement strand
GATATGCTGGTAAAATTTCGGGAGCCTTGTTCTTAAATTGGCCTTATTAAAATCCCCAGCCACAATAAATGCAGCCTCAGGATATGTGGTTTCCAGTTTACATAGAGTCCGATGAATTTCTTTCAGTGCCGTCGATGTGTCAGCTTGAGGAGGGATATACACGGCTGTGATTATAATCGAGGAGAATTCTCTTGGTAGATAATGCGGTCTGCATTTGATTGTAAGGAATTCTATGTCAGGTGAACAAAAGGACTTGAGTTCCTCTATGTTGTTATGATCACACCACGTCTCGTTAATCATAAGACACACACCCCCACCCTTCTTCTTACCAGATAGATGTTTGTTTCTGTCGGCGCGATGCGTGGAGAAACCAGGTGGCTGTACCGACTCTGATAACGTGTCCTGAGTGAGCCATGTTTCCGTGAAGCAAAGAACGTTGCAGTCTCGGATGTCTCTCTGAAAGGCAACCCTTGATCGGATTTCGTCTACTTTGTTGTCAAGAGACTGTACATTGGCGATTAAAATACTCGGGAGAGGTGCACGATGCGCCCGTCGACGTAGCTTGACCAAAAGACCGGCACGTTTCCCTCTTCTCCGGCGCCGCCGTTGTTTTGAGTCGCCGGGTGCTATCCATTCTATTGTCCTGGCTGGGGTAACAAACAGAGAATCCTCTTCGGGAAAGTCGTATTCCTGGTCGTAATGTTGGTAAGTTGACGTTGCTCTTATATCCAATAGTTCCTCCCGGTTGTATGTAATAAAACTTTATATTTCACTGGGTAACAATGTAATACATAAAAAAACAAAATACTGCATAGTTTCCTGAGAACGTGAAGCGAGGCTGCCATCTCTGTCGGCGCCGGAAGTCTGTCTCTCACTGTACCGTCAAATCTTGGGTGAGAACCTCCTTCCCTCAGCCAGGTCATTGAAAATGGGTCGTGGATGGGTATTCCAGCATGACAATGACCCAAAACACACGGCCATGGCAACAAAGGAGTGGCTCAAGAAGAAGCACTTTAAGGTCCTGGAGTGGCCTAGCCAGTCTCCAGACCTTAATCCCATAGAAAATCTGTGGAGGGAGCCAAACGTCAGCCTCGAAACCTTAATGACTTGGAGAAGATCTGCAAAGAGGAGTGGGACAAAATCCCTCCTGAGATGTGTGCAAACCTGGTGGCCAACTACAAGAAACGTCTGACCTCTGTGATTGCCAACAAGGGTTTTGCCACCAAGTACTAAGTCATGTTTTGCAGAGGGGTCAAATACTTATTTCCGTCATTAAAATGCAAATCAATTCATAACATTTTTCACATGCGTTTTTCTGGATTTTTTTGTTATTATTCTGTCTCTCACTGTTCAAATAAACCTACCATTAAAATTATAGACTGATCATTTCTTTGTCAGTGGGCAAACGTACAAAATCAGCAGGGGATCAAATACTTTTTTCCCTCACTGTATGGAATCGTGTAGTAACCAAAAAAGTGTTAAACAAATCAAAATATTTGAGATTCTTCAAAGTAGCCACCCTTTGTCTTGATGAAAGGTTTGCACACTCTTGGCAACAAGTGCTCAGAATTTACACACAATACCCCATAATGTTTCAACAACTTGATTGGAGTCTACCTGTGGTAAATTCAATTGATTGGACATGATTTGGAAAGGCACACAGCTGACAGTGCATGTCAGAGCAAAACAAAGCCATGAGGTCGACTGAATTGTCCGTAGAGCTCAGAGACAGGATTGTGTCGAGGCACAGATCTGGGAAAGGGTAACAAATAAATTCTGCAGCATTGAAGGTCCCCAAGAACACAGTGGCCTCCATCATTCTTAAATGGAAGAAGTTTGGAACCACCAAGACTCTTCCTAGAGCCCGGCCAAACTGAGCAATCGGAGGAGAAGGGCCTTGGTCAGGGAGGTGACCAAGAACCCAATGGTCACTCTGACAGAGCTCTAGAGTTCCTCTGTGAAGATTGGAGAACCTTCCAGAAGGACAACCATCTCTGCAGCACTCCACAATCAGGCCTTTATGGTAGAGTGGCCAGACGGAAGCCACTCCTTAGTAAAAGGCACATGACAGCCCGCTTGGAGTTCCCAAAAGGCACCTAAAGACTTTTAGATCATGAGTAACCTACCAGAATCAAAAGCCACGGGGAATACTTCCTGATTCTGTCCAATCATAGTGCAGAGCCAAATGCATATCACTGCTTCTTCCCTATCAGAGCTCAGGTCCACAGGGTATGTCTCTTCTGCCTGCCACACACTCTTAGCTAGCGGCGGAGAGGAGAGGCCAAATACACTCTGGCCAGCACAGCCACTCACATTTAATCAGGGATAAGGAGCCTAGAGGAGGGTCTGGACAGAGATCAGAGATAACATTCACACACACGCACGCACACACACACAGACCAGAGGCTACAAGAGACTGTCGGACTCTAATGGGCTTTAGAAGTCACTATATGTCCATGCTAGAAAGGACATTATCATGTGGTAGTGCTAGGTCTAGGAAGGGAACCATTTAGGATTCTAGTACAATAGTCCAGTTAGAAGGACAGGCCGTGACTTATGGTGATGAATTCATTTTTTCAGGTTCAGAAAACTGGTCACTGAGCTTTGTAGCTCATCTCCAAACACACAGTACACTCCAATTCCTCCATTCATAAAAAGGCAGAGTTGTTTTTGAGCCGACCGGAGTCTGATGAGACAGTTTTACTGATAGCCTGAGCTACTGTTTGTATGTCTTTGTAGTAATAAACGTTTCTGCTTTAAGTGTCCCAGACGTAGCCTGTCAAAGTCAGACGTAGCCTGTCAAAGTCAGATGTAACCTGCCAAAGTCAGACGTAGCCTGTCAAAGTCAGACGTGGCCTGTCAAAGTCAGACGTAGCCTGTCAAAGTCAGACGTAGCCTGTCAAAGCCAGAAGTAGCCTGTAATAGCCAGACGTAGCCTGTAAAAGCCAGACGTAGCCTGTCAAAGCCAGACGTAGCCTGTCAAAGCCAGACGTAGCCTGTCATAGCCAGACGTAGCCTGTAAAAGCCAGACGTAGCCTGTCAAAGCCAGACGTAGCCTGTAAAAGCCAGACGTAGCCTGTAAAAGCCAGACGTAGCCTGTCATAGCCAGACGTAGCCTGTCAAAGCCAGACGTAGCCTTTCATAGCAAGACGTAGCCTGTCAGATGTAGCCCCCCCACAACAATATTTTGATATCAGTGAAACCCTACACTGAGGCCTTTGAGGGTGGTGGGGATCACACCTTGTCATGGGTTGCTGGCTAATTTCTCTGTCTCTAACGACACTGTGTCGTTGGGTGTGAGGGGGATACAGAACAGAACACAGCCTTAAAATGACCTCCATCCAAGGGAGGGTGCTGGAGGAGGGTGGGAGAGAGGAGAGGACAGGGGCAAAAACGACAAAACCAAACCCAGCATGGGAGAAGGCGAAGTGGGGGACAAATGGAGTAACAACACTCAACGTAAAAGACAGTTTTGTCCTGTCTCCACAATAGACCTCTCTTATTACCCACCCACCAAGGATGACGAGGTAATGGACATGACTAGTGGTCAGTGTCACTGAGGCCCAGACTGATTCCTTACTACTTTCTCTCGCTCTCTCTTGCTCTCTCTCTCTCTCTCTCTCTCTGTCTGTCTCTCTGTCTATCTCTCTCTGTCTATCTCTCTCTGTCTATCTCTCTCTCTACTACTCTCTCTTTCTCTCTCTCTCTCTCTGTGCTTCCTATCACCAACAGTCAGCATGTATTTCCACTCAAACACATACACACTTTGTTAAGATTCAGCCAGGAATTTAGTGCTTTGTGGCAGTTGTGTCTCGGTCTGTCTGCTTAGTGCAGGGCTTGGATTGGACAAACACACACTCGGTCTGTCTGCTTAGTTCAGGGCTTGGATTGGACACACACACTCAATCACACACACACACACACACACACACTCACACACATACATACATACACACTCACTCACACACACACACACATACACACACACACACTCACACACTCACTCACTCACTCACTCACACATTCACACACTTACACACACACATACATAGTCAGGGTCAGCTGATTGACAGACACTCAGTTTTCCAACGGCTGCATCAGGTTCCCAAATCACATTAGTGGTTAGAGAACAGGGACAATAAGGCACCCACCCACTGTCAGACCATCAGGATTGGAAAGACTATACTTCTCATGAAATTATAATAATTCCAGTTCATATCACTGTAATTATATTAAAACCAATCAGTGTTCATTTCTCATTTTGATGATTTACTGTTCCAAATATCTCTCAAAAAGTGATGTACGGATTGTTTAGATATCCAATTTAATACCAACTCTTGATGGGAATCTGATGCTTATGTCAAATTAATTCTACAGGGAGCAAGGTAGAGCTGGTGGATGGAGAGCTACATACATCTCTATATGTATCTCCCTCTGTCCCCATCTCTCTTCCTCTCTGTCAGTGCTGCTCTCAGGTGCTATTCAGACCCCTTGACTTTTTCCACATTTTGTTACTAAAATGGATTAAATAAATGTATTTCCTCATCAATCTAAACACACTATCCCATAATGACAAAGTGAAAACAGGTTTTTAGAAATGTTTGCGAATGTATTAAAAATAAAAACAGAAATACCTTAAGTATTCAGACCCTTTGCTATGAGACTCGAAATTGATCTCAGGTGCATCCTGTTTCCATTGATCACCCTTGAGATGTTCCTACAACTTGATTGGAGTCAACCTGTAGTATATTCAATTGATTGGACATAATTTGGAAAGGCACACACCTGTCTATATTAGGTCCCACAGTTGACAGTACATGTCAGAGCAAAAACCAAGTCAAGAGATCGAAGGAATTGTCCATAGAGCTCCGAGACAGGAATGTGTCGATGCACCAATCTGGGGAAGGGTACCAAAACATATCTGCAGCAATGAAGGTCCCCATAAACACAGTGGCCTCCATCATTCTTAAATGGAAGAAGTTGGGAACCACCAAGACTCTTCCTAGAGCTGGCCACCCGGCCAAACTGAGCAATCAAGGGAGAAGGGCCTTGGTCAGGGAGGTGACCAAGAACCCGAAAGTCACTCTTTCAAAGGGACAAATATCTCTGCAGTAGTACAACAATCAGGCCTTTATGGTAGAGCGGCCAGACGGAAGCCACTCCTCAGTAAAAGGCAAATGACAGCCCACTTGGAGTTTGCCAAAAGTTACCTAAAGCACTCTCAGACCATGAGAAACAAGATTCTCTGGTCTGATGAAACCAACATTGATCAGGCCTACCACTGTTGTGTCGTCAGCAAACTTAATGATGGTGTGGGAGTCATGTTTGGCCATGCAGTCGTGGGTGAACAGAGAGTACAGGAGGGGACTAAGTACACACCCCTGAGGGGCCCCAGAGTTAAGGATCAGCGTGGCAGACATGTTGTTGCCTACTCTTACCACCTGGGGGCGGCCCGTCAGGAAGTCCAGGATCCAGTTGCAGAGGGAGGTGTTTAGTCCCAGAGTCCTTAGCTTAGTGAAGAGCTGTGTGGGCTCTATGGTGATGAACTCTGAGCTGTAGTCAATGAACAGCATTCTCATAAAGGTGTTCCTTTTGTCCAGGTTGAAAAAGGCAGTGTGGAGTGCGATTGAGATTGTGTCATCTGTGGATCTGTTGGGGCGGTATGCGAATTGGAGTGGGTCTAGGGTGTCCGGGAGGATGCTGTTGATGTGAGCCATGACCAGCCTTTCAAAGCACTTCATGACTACCGACATGCTACGGGCCGGTAATCATTTAGGCAGGTTACCTATGGGACTATGGTGGTCTGCTTGAAACATGTAGGTATTACAGACTCGGTCAGGGAGATGTTGAAAATGTCAGTGAAGACACTTGACAGTTAGTCCGCGCATACTTTCAGTACACATCCCGTAATCCATCTGGCCCAGCGGCTTTGTGAATGTTGAGCTATTTAAAGGTTTTGTTCACATCAGCTACCGAGATCGTTATCACACAGTCATCCAGAACAGCTGGTGTTCTCGTGCATGTTTCAGTGTTGCATGCTTTGAAGCGATCATAAAAGGCATTTAGCTCATCTGGTAGGCTTGCGTCACTGGGCAGCTCACGTCTGGGTTTCCCTTTGTAGTCCATAATAGTTTTCAAGCCCTGCCACATCCAACGAGCGTCAGAGCCGGTGTAGTAGGATTCAATCTTAATCCTGTGTTGACGCTTTGCTTGTTTGATGGTTCATCTGAGGGCATAGCGGGATGTCATTGGATGAATCCCAGAACATATTCCAGTCTGCGCTAGAAAAGCAGTCCTGTAGCGTAGCATCCGAGTCATCTGACCACTTCCGTATTGAGCGAGTCACTGGTACTTCCTGCTTTAGTTTTTGCTTGTAAGCAGGAATCATGAGGATAGAATTATGGTCAGATTTGCCACATGGAGGGCAGGGGAGAGCTTTGTATGCATCTCTGTGTGTGGAGTAAAGGTGGTCTAGGAATTCTTTCCTCTATTTGCACATGTGAAATGCTGGTAAAAATTTGATAAAACTGATTTAAGTTTGCCTGCATCAAAGTCCCCGGCCACTAGGAGTTCTGATTCTGGGTGAGCATTTTCTTCTTTGCTTATGGCCTTTGGTTGAGAGCCAGCTTCGTTCTGTGGTGGTAAATAGATGGCTACGAATAATATAGATGAGAACTCTTGGTAGATAGTGTGGTCTACAGCTTATCATAAGGTACTCTACCTCAGGCGAGCAATACCTCGAGACCTCTTTAATATTAGACATTGCGCACCAGCTGTTATTGACAAATAGACACACGCCCCCACCCCTCATCTTACCAGACGTAGCTTCTCTGTTCTGCCGATGCATGGAAAATCCTGCCAGCTCTATATTATCCGTATCATCGTTCAGCCTTGTCTCAGTGAAACATAAGATATTGCAGTTTTTAATGTCCTGTTGATTGGATAATCTTAATCGTAGGTCATAAATTTTATTTTCCAACGATTGCACGTTAGTAAGAACAACGGGTGGCAGTGGGAGCTTACTCGCTCGCCTACGGATTCTCAGAAGGCAGCCCGATCTGCGGCCCCTTTTCCTGCGTCCTTTCTTCAAGCAAATTACAGGGATCTGAGCCTGTTCCAGTGAAAGCAGTAATGCTTTCTCATTGGACTCGTTAAAGGAAAAAGTTTCTTCCAGTCCGCGGTGAGTGATCGCTTTTCTGATGTCCAAAAGTTTTTTCCGGTCATAAGAGACGGTAGCAGCAACATTATGTACAAAATAAGTAAAAAAATAAGTTACACAAAACGCAAAAAAAAATAACAAAATTGCACAATTGGTTGGGAGAATGTAAAACGTCAGCCATGTTCTTCGGCGCCAAAACCCTAGACACTAAGTCCAAGTTGGTAAAAATCCTAGACACTAAGTTCAAGTTGGTAAAAACCCTAGACACTAAGTCCAATTTGGTAAAAACACTACACACTAAGTCCAAGTTGATAAAAATCCTAGACACTGAGTCCAAGTTGGTAAAAACCTTAAACACTAAGTCCAAGTTGCTAAAAACCCTAGACACTAAGTCCAAGTTGGTATAGTCTTTGCAACCCCAGAGACGTGGATCATATACTGAAGAACCATGTCCTTAGTAACTAAACGTACTAACTGTAAAGTACCATATACTTACTGTAGGCTACTTATATTATGATGATTTGAATAATGGCACCTGCTAAATGTAAATTACCATATTATCATTAGCTTAATGAAACCTGGTAATTACTGTCTATAACACATATGGAACAGAACACCCATGGTACAATGTCTTTCGGCCTACCGGGGTCTTCCTCAGGCAGCGTTGCCATGGCGCCAGTCAATCAGGGGACAGGGATGTGGTGGTTGTCCTGGGCAACCAGATAGATGGCGGGCGAAGAGGGGCAGAATGTCCTCAGACAGACAGTGATTCAGGCAGTGACCAAACACAATCGTACCACACACTCACACACACACCACACACTCACCACACACACACACAGATTGAGCAAACAACCAGAGTTGGAACAACACTCAGAGCCAGCGTGCTGCTCCATTAATACCCTTCTGCGTGCACACACACACACACACACACACACCATCTTCTGCTCCGGAACACATGCAGGTAGACAGAGATATACTGCTGTATTCAGATACAGGTCACTCATCCCATCTCTCTCTAATCTGCCCGTATCTGACCATTTCTCTAGCTATTTTTAAAGTTTCAAACGACATTACAGACATCATCTTCATTTAACTTTCCTTATTACAATACAACACAACTACAATGTAACAATTACACGACTATAACACAGCTATAACACAACTAACTACTACAACAGTGTTTATACAGTAGCTTTACCAACACTGAGTGGTGCAACAGGTCAACTGAGAAGTAGCTGTCTGATATACTGTAGATACATCAGTCTTTTGACGACTTCTAATAGAAATGTAGCTTTATGATTACAGAACAGAATACAGACAGATCATAAATCTCTGTCATACAAACATAGTTTAATTTCTATCTGCAATATGTTGTGAATGGAATCAGCGCCATGCAGCACTATAGGTAAATGTACTACACCGGAGTTATTGTCAGGTCAATATAGTGAGGATAACCCTGCACACTGTGTGTAGTATTTATTGAGGCATAACGTTTCGGTACTGTACACACAGTAGCCGTCAATCAAATGAACATGCACAATTTCACGCTCTTTTCTACAATCGTTTGGTAAATGAGAGACAGTGTGCCGGGAGTCTCTTGAACGATTCTACTTGAGCCTCCTACACTTCTGTTACAAGATATTGGCCTACTTCAGGTGTGTGTTCTATTGTCAGGTAGGTTCATTACCATACACAACCCTAATTGCTCCTGTAAGTCGCTCTGGATAAGAATGTCTGCTAAATGACTTAAATGTGAATAACAAAGCCCCGTGCTCCAGCCCAGTGTCCCCTGTCTAAATATAAACCCTTACTTTAATAATAAAGGCAGGGTGGAGTGGACCTGTCAATAATTAAGTGCCTCTTTTCTGATGGGAGAAGAGAGACTCATTTAAAGTGTGTCTGTGTAAAATGGACCATGACAGCTAAGGTGTTAGTCAGTCAGTCTGTGAGGTGGAAGGAACTTCACCATCCGCTTTGCTTTAGCTTAGTTCTAGGTTATCATACAGTCTCAGTTTGAGTTGTTTCATGGAAAAAGTTCAACTTAATAAATCTTCCAATACAATGAAAGAAAATCTTCATAATTTGAAAGTGAAAGTGTAAATGCTATGCAAGTCTATTTTAGCACATAGGCTATGTATAGACAGGGGCTAGGCTATAATAGTGCTCCAACTGTCTCAAAACAAAACGGCTACCTGTAGATCAAACAACACTATGGGATGCTTTCCACAGCTCACAATGCTTTCCAACGTTTATTTTCAATATATGTTATATTCTATTCTATGGTCAAATGTTGCATAAAATGACTGAATATGTGACATTCAGAATCATGCGTGCTGGTTGTCAAAGTCAAACTGTGTGTTATTAGTTGGTATTGCCTTCCATAAAAGAAACATGGACTAGGCTACCGATACAACACCACAAGAAAGACGCACGATAGCGCACACTGCAAAATAATGTAGCCTATGCCTCCAAAACATGAATCAAGTCGAGACAGCCACCAGAGATACAAACAGACATGTATTTTCTTACCTTGCTTCTGAGCTGTCCGGAGGTCGACACTTTCCGAATGAGTTTCTGCGGGCCTTCTTGTTCTCCCTCGCTGTCTGACGACTCATCCACGGCCCCGGAGCCCCCGACAGCCCCCACCACATGGGCATGGATCCCCGCTGTCGAATGGCCTTTCTCCGGCTCCTGTTGCGAGAAAGGATAAGACCAGTCGGAGTTAGTCTTCCCCCGGTCAGCCGCTCCCTTCCTCTCCGGGATGCGAGAGCTGGACAGCGGTTGAAAAGCGTCTTTCCTCGCCGTCATCTCCTCCCGCTTCTCAAACCTATAACTGGAGCTATAATAACCGATATCTATCCAGGAACACACGTCCGCGGCTGAGCCCATGGGGATATAGCATGTCTCGGTACTGTGGGGTTTACTAGGGTAAAGCTTGGTTCAGGATGTGTTTATGGTTCCAACCTACATGCTCAGATCAGACTGAGGCTAAAGACCGCCTAAGCTCAGTAGGCTGCCCTCCTTACACACAGCTACAGACGCACCACCAGCCAACAACCAGTGGACATCGCCATGGAAGGCCCTAGCGGCCGCAACAGAAGCAGTCCAGCGGGTAGCCTACTGTAACTGTAAGCGGTTGAAAAGCCCACTCAAAAATATGAGCAAATGGAACCGCCAAACTACTCGGACAACGTAACTATTTATTTTAGGCTATACGCAGGAACACAATGATATATAAATTGCCTATTTTCCAGATTGCGGCTAAGTATAATGATATGGATGTTATATTAATTCTAAAAAGGCATGTGCGATAATGAAAACAATAGGCTATTTCCAACACCAACACAACACAATACTATTTCCCGTTTATAATAGGCCTACATATTGTCAACCACTATCGAGTCTGAAGCAAAGATGATACAAAGTAGCCTTTACGGGGGGTGGGAGGGTATTTGAAACTGGAAAATGTAGCCCACGGGTTACATTGCAATGGTTTTGCGATTGTAGAGAAACCATCCCATTGCTCAAGCTAAATGACACTGGATACTTTGCGACAATGTAACAAGAGAAGCCATGCATAGTCTCACGAAATGTGTGACTTAAAAACAAAATACATAGAAAAGGCTATTCAAATCGAAAGTGTCTGATTTCTTATTAAATCGTATATAATGCTGTGTCTTTATAAGGCTACATGTGTTAAATGTGAACATACAATTAACCACATTGAATTGCAACTTCACACAAAGACAGCTAACTAGCCTAATGAGATACATTTCCGTGTTTGTAAAGATTAACTTTGTTAATCATCAATCTGACTGTTCTATTGTTTGTTTTTTTTACAGCAAATTACAATTGGGGTTGATCTTCCGAAAATCAAAGGCATTCAGTTCTCCCCCAAAAATGACTAATCGGGATGGTGACTCGAAAATATTTAGAAATGATTCTGAAGTGGGATAAAAACGTCAGTCTTTTTCCCTTTTCTCTTTAGTCTCCTAGCCAAAACGAAAGATCTATATCCACTATCATATTTCACTAGAAATCCTTAGTTCCTTTAAATAAACTACCGACCAGTTCCTCCCACGCAGGGCTGCGAGTATAATGGTAGACGTCTTCCATAGTCCCGCTCAGTCCGCTCCCGGAAACCAGTCTAGGAATAGGCTAAGATTCTGTCTGGTAGTTTAGCCTACCGTAAAACCGGGCATATGGTTTGAGGTCCGGTACCAGATAGTCTATAATTCCGTGTTGCCTTCTACTCCACTCGACCATCTCTCCAATCATCTCTCTGCCTTTTCCCTCACCATTCGTTCAAGGGCTGAGCCTCGTCGACACGTGATAAATGTCAAACCCGTACAGTTTATGGCACCGGGGTGCTCGGAAGGGAGTACGTAGGGAGAATGCGGCTGGGGTTAATGCTTGTGACCCTGTATGATTCGAATAGGCCTACACTGCCTTAATCAAATTTGGGCTGAATTTGATCCACTCTCTCACCAATTACGAATGCAATGATTATGGATAGGCTACACACAGTCGTTTCATATAAACATTTTCCACAGAGGATAGAAACATGAGTCTTTCGACTATATTTTGAAATGTCTCTAGACAGACAAAATGAATGAAGCATAGCAGGATTCAAGTATGAAGTCTTGATCAGATAACTGGACAATTTTCTTTTTGACAAACGTAGCCTAAATGGATTCAGAAGCATAAATGCCTCAACCAATGATATAGGTTGACAAGACAATTCAGTGGAATAGGCTATAGGCTATATCAGCCGAAAAATATTTAATCAGTTTATCTAGGGGACAGATCGACATTTACTGGTGGGAGGGGCTGGTCCAACTCAAGTTGTCATGAAAAAAAATGCACCCCCCTCTCCCCAAAGAAAAAAAATATTTTCACATGACCCTCCCCTTGTACTGTAAAATTATTTTAACACCCTCCCCCCTCATAGAATTAACACAAAATAATATTTAGGACAACACATAATAATAACTGTAACGACCCTGTGTTTTTAAACGTGGATGTCGACTTTTCCACTTCAGGATGCTTTTGTGGCACAGTTGATGCCACCGCAGGGCTACGTACTAGAAGGTTGAGGGTTAGCCGACCACCACAGACGAGCTCACTCTGCCTGCCTGTTTCATTATACTACGATCAGACTGGCTGCAGTCAACGACCAGCTAGGGGGAACACCACCACTATAAATAGACTGTGTCAATCTGGACAAACAGAAAACACATCCCTCCCTACCTTGTAGGCTTACCCAGTATAGAAGGCTTGGCTTGACAATCTCTGAATGTCATTAAACTTGGTGTTTTGTAACAGATGTCTCTTTCTATTCCTCAATTGGCTGCTGCATTTTGGATTGATTGATTTTATTTTTCATTAAAAAAAAAATCATTTTCCCGAAGCTTTTTTTGACTGGGTGACTGGGATAGTACAATACATTTGGAGACTTATTTCCATTGTGGTCCCTATTTTCTACATACATACATATACAATAACATACAGTGGGGCAAAAAAGTATTTAGTCAGCCACCAATTGTGCAAGTTCTCTCACTTAAAAAGATGAGAGAGGCCTGTAATTTTCATCATAGGTACACTTCAACTATGACAGACAAAATGAGGAAAAAAAATCCAGAAAATCACATTGTAGGATTTTTAATGAATTTATTTGCAAATTATGGTGGAAAATAAGTATTTGGTCACATACAAACAAGCAAGATTTCTGGCTCTCACAGACCTGTAACTTCTTCTTTAAGAGGCTCCTCTGTCCTCCACTCGTTACCTGTATTAATGGCACCTGTTTGAACTTGTTATCAGTATAAAAGACACCTGTCCACAACCTCAAACAGTCACACTCCAAACTCCACTATGGCCAAGACCAAAGAGCTGTCAAAGGACACCAGAAACAAAATTGTAGACCTGCACCAGGTTGGGAAGACTGAATCTGCAATAGGTAAGCAGCTTGGTTTGAAGAAATCAACTGTGGGAGCAATTATTAGGAAATGGAAGACATACAAGACCACTGATAATCTTCCTCGATCTGGGGCTCCACGCAAGATCTCACCCCGTGGGGTCAAAATGATCACAAGAACGGTGAGCAAAAATCCCAGAACCACACGGGGGGACCTAGTGAATGACCTGCAGAGAGCTGGGACCAAAGTAACAAAGCCTACCATCAGTAACACACTACGCCGCCAGGGACTCAAATCCTGCAGTGCCAGACGTGTCCCCCTGCTTAAGCCAGTACATGTTCAGGCCCGTCTGAAGTTTGCTAGAGAGCATTTGGATGATCCAGATGAGGATTGGGAGAATGTCATATGGTCAGATGAAACCAAAATAGAACTTTTTGGTAAAAACTCAACTCGTCGTGTTTGGAGGACAAAGAATGCTGAGTTGCATCCAAAGAACACCATACCTACTGTGAAGCATGGGGGTGGAAACATCATGCTTTGGGGCTGTTTTTCTGCAAAGGGACCAGGACGACTGATCCGTGTAAAGGAAAGAATGAATGGGGCCATGTATCGTGAGATTTTGAGTGAAAACCTCCTTCCATCAGCAAGGGCATTGAAGATGAAACGTGGCTGGGTCTTTCAGCATGACAATGATCCCAAACACACCGCCCGGGCAACGAAGGAGTGGCTTCGTAAGAAGCATTTCAAGGTCCTGGAGTGGCCTAGCCAGTCTCCAGATCTCAACCCCATAGAAAATCTTTGGAGGGAGTTGAAAGTCCGTGTTGCCCAGCGACAGCCCCAAAACATCACTGCTCTAGAGGAGATCTGCATGGAGGAATGGGCCAAAATACCAGCAACAGTGTGTGAAAACCTTGTGAAGACTTACAGAAAACGTTTGACCTCTGTCATTGCCAACAAAGGGTATATAACAAAGTATTGAGATAAACTTTTGTTATTGACCAAATACTTATTTTCCACCATAATTTGCAAATAAAT
>QNTS01004364.1:79541-91094 GCA_003317085.1 Hucho hucho | reverse complement strand
CACACACACACACCCTAGCACACACACACCTCAAAACGCACACACCCCATCACAAACACAGCCCAGCATACACACACACACACCCCAGTACACACACACACATCATACACACAGCCCAACACACACACCCCAGCACACACACACCCCCCCAAAGCACACACACACCCCAGCACACATACTCCACCTCAAAAACACAGCCCAGCACACAGACACAGCCCTGCTTGTGATCTCGTGCCATCTTCTCCCCTCGCCGTCCTGCGTCACTTCACATTTTTAACAATTATCTGATTACAGTGTCCTATGGGCTGAAAATGGACCAGGGGGTTACATATAGTCATATTTTTCCAGCAATAGTTTTAATGGCTGCTCTTTACATGTTAATCTAATTACATGGCAACATCACTCGGTGGTCAGCCCAGACGGCTAAGGTTGCTTGTCTTGGACGTCAGAGCTGTTTGATTTGCCTACACACACAAACACACAAACACGCACACACGCACATACACACACACACACACGGGCATGTGTGCACTTGCATATGCATTCCCTCACGCATGAGCATGTGTGGGTATGTACACTAAGTATACAAAACATTAGGAACACCTGCTCTTTCAATGACACAGACTGAACAGGCGAATCGAGGTAAAAGCTAGGATCCGTTATTGATGTCATTTGTTAAATCCACTTCAATCAGTGTAGATGAAGGGGAGGAGACAGATTAAAGATGGATTTTTAAGCCTTGAGACAATTGAGACATGGATTGTGTGTGTCATTCAGAGGGTGAATGGGCAGGACCAAGGATTTAAGTACCTTTGAATGGGGTATGCTAGTAGGCGCCAGGACACCGGTCTGAGTGTGTCAAGAACAACAACACTTCTGTTTTTTTTACGCACAACAGTTTCCTGTGAATCAAGAATGGTCCACCACCCTGTCATGATGTTGGAAATACCTTTCCCCCTTTCCTCTCTCTACTCTACAGATTTGACTTGGAAAGCCCTGTGTTAACATAGAGAGAGTCTGGTAACATCAAATGGTTGGGAACGGAACCATATTTCGGTAATCCAACCAGTTGAAAATATACGTTGGTACTTAAAGTATATGATGTCAGATCAGTTCTCATCTGAGACATTATTACTGATGATAGGATGACATAAACTGTATCTTGGAAAGTCTACACATTCTAGTTATCAGATTCACATGGAATTGTTGTGCAATTTAAATGTTTAAATATGAAACTATTTGTGAAAAGATTAAATGTAATTTTAGCTTCTAAATGAGAGAATTGTTTTCATAAGTGAACTACGTTCACTCAGTGGCCCCGCCCATGTGAACAGACATTGGTTGTGAACTTGAAACACGCCCTTCTCTCCACCACTACAAAAGCCCAGTGACAAGTCAACCTGGTGTTCACAATGACGTGAGGACTGCTGTCCATACGTTTAAAAGGGCTAATATCAACTACTGAGCTAAGCCAACCTCAGTGTGAGCTCTGGTTGCGAATGGTTGAACGACTACAACCTAACGAAATTAATATTGTGTTCCCGATGACGTGAGGACTGATGTCCATGCATTTAAAAGGACGAATTTCAACGTGGAGGTGACGATCAACACGCTGGAAGGATGAATTTTCACTATACCAGCCAGAATATAACATGAGCTTTTAGTATGGCAACTTGATATGAACTTTGAACTCTTATTCACTAAAGAAGTGATACATCCTAGACGTCGAGTTAGCAGCAGTAGCAGCAGCAGCAGCAGCAGCAGCAGCAGCTGTAAACGTGGGCTACGAAAGGACAGACAATCTCTTCAGAAAGACAGGGTACTACAACGTACCCGTTCTACCACAATACATATTATTCAAAGGACAAGGGAGATCTCTGTTGGGCAACCCAGCCTTCCATCTATGACCAATCTATTGAAGCGCAGCTCAGAGTAAATATTTCTTGCATTTTCCTTTTCCAAATGGGTGGTTATTTAGAATGCATAAGATTCTCTATTTACGATAGCATAGCTTCATGAGGTCCGATAGTGACCCAATCCTTTTGTTCCTTAGTCTTCCCGCGCTTTCATTCAAACCCAACCCCCTTTCTTTGAGAGTAACCATATCGGTTCCGTCCGCTAGGGACGTTTTCTTGTATGACCTAATTAGTAATCAATGTATGATCCATCCTGTGTATGTAATTCTGTGTGATTATTTAGTAAATAAATAATTAAACCAAATTTTGTATTGCTGATTCAACTTGTTAGCCAGGGTTCGTGAAGATAACCAATATTTTTACGATGTTCAGATGAGACTGAATAAGGTGACGATTAATAATTGACTGCTATTGATATAAAAGTGTACCAGGTCTTTAAGAGTTTATTCGGAAGACAACAGCTCTATAAACATTCCGTGGTGCCACAACTTTCTAGTTAATTACATTTACCTGATTAGTTTAATCAGGTAATATTAATTACAGAGAAATTATTTTAGAAAATAGCAT
Source organism: Hucho hucho (assembly GCA_003317085.1). Lineage (NCBI taxonomy): Eukaryota > Metazoa > Chordata > Actinopteri > Salmoniformes > Salmonidae > Hucho > Hucho hucho. The sequence goes on along the minus strand of QNTS01004364.1, from coordinate 88,611 downwards.
GTCATATCACTTAATCTGGCGTAGCAAATACACGACAACCCAAAGGACATCCAGCCAACTTGACACAACTGTGGGAAGCATTGGAATGGGCCAATATCTCTGTGGAAAGCTTTCGACACAGTTTAGAGTCCATGTCCGAACAAATTGAAGCTGTTCAGAGGGAAAACGGGGGTACAGCTCAAAATTAGGGTGTTCCTAATATTTTGTATAGTCAGTATGTAAAAGCAGTAGATTGAGCCGTGTCCCCGACAGCAGAACGTCAAAGAGGAGTTAGACGCGTGGAAGATCGTGAGTGAGGTCTTCCGGGTCATCGCCCTAGGACTTCTTGTCCCCTGGCACAAACGGAACCACCTGGACCCGCCCCTCCAGTCCAGCTTCCAGACATACACATATGCGACCTTATTTCACAGTCAGAGCAAAAATCCCAGATCAACTAGCCTATGCTACACAATATATTAATTGCAGATGTGGGTCGGAAAGAGCAGCACATTGAGCCGCATGGATTTTGTTCTCTCTCTTATGTCTCTTGGAACTCCACACACACACACACACATTCATACTAATACTGTACCATATTGAAAAAGGTAGTAATTGAGCAATAACGTCGGTAATACGTGTGAGGTGCTGCCTCTGTATCTCAGGCTGTCCCAGCTGCTGTCGTTCGACACCACTCTCGGTTCCCAGGAGTCTTCCAACCTGGATCTGTCTGATTTCCCTATGGACCACCTGCCTCCTGCTCTCACAGTACCGGTAAAAAAGAGAGAGGGAGGGGGGAGGAAAGAAGCATGAGGAAATTTAGTTTAGTTTATTAGGATCTCCATTAGCTACTGCACATGAGCAGTTATAACATATGTATACAGTACCAGTCAAAATTTTTGACATACCTACTCATTCCAGGATTTATGAAATAAAGCTATGAAATAATACATGTGGAATTATGTAGTAACCAAAAAAGTGAGGTGTCGGGTGGGGTTTGTGCTGTCTGTCTGTTTGAAGTGTATGCAAATCGATTATACAAGTAGTTAGGCATTTTCCAACACACACATTTTTCCAAAAAAATGTTAGTTCTATGTGAGCAGTTAACGGCATGCTGCTCCATTCAGTGTTACTCCTCATCTTCACCGTGTTCAATGGTCACGCCCTTTATGCACTCCAGTTGAGGAATGGGCCTAAGAGAACGCTTTGAACCAAATACAATTATTTTGGTTGTAGATGTACTTATGTCCAGTTTATTGCTACCTACCTATTCCGAAACTGACTAACTTATTGCTAAGAGTCTCAGTGAGCTTACTGGCTGTAGGTGCTGATGTGTAGTGTGGAATCATCAGCATACATAGTCATTTTAGCTTCTTGTAAGACAAGTGGCAAATCATTTGTAAAAATAGAGAAGAGTAACGGCCCTGATGGATACCGCAATGTACATATTTCAGAGAAGCTTCTATTGGAGATGGAGAGGAATGAGGGTGGTGAGAGAGAGAGAGAGAGAGAGAGAGAGAGAGAGAGAGAGAGAGAGAGAGAGAGAGAGAGAGAGAGAGAGAGAGAGAGAGAGAGAGAGAGAGAGGANTTGGGAAGACTGAATCTGCAATAGGTAAGCAGCTTGGTTTGAAGAAATCAACTGTGGGAGCAATTATTAGGAAATGGAAGACATACAAGACCACTGATAATCTTCCTCGATCTGGGGCTCCACGCAAGATCTCACCCCGTGGGGTCAAAATGATCACAAGAACGGTGAGCAAAAATCCCAGAACCACACGGGGGGACCTAGTGAATGACCTGCAGAGAGCTGGGACCAAAGTAACAAAGCCTACCATCAGTAACACACTACGCCGCCAGGGACTCAAATCCTGCAGTGCCAGACGTGTCCCCCTGCTTAAGCCAGTACATGTTCAGGCCCGTCTGAAGTTTGCTAGAGAGCATTTGGATGATCCAGATGAGGATTGGGAGAATGTCATATGGTCAGATGAAACCAAAATAGAACTTTTTGGTAAAAACTCAACTCGTCGTGTTTGGAGGACAAAGAATGCTGAGTTGCATCCAAAGAACACCATACCTACTGTGAAGCATGGGGGTGGAAACATCATGCTTTGGGGCTGTTTTTCTGCAAAGGGACCAGGACGACTGATCCGTGTAAAGGAAAGAATGAATGGGGCCATGTATCGTGAGATTTTGAGTGAAAACCTCCTTCCATCAGCAAGGGCATTGAAGATGAAACGTGGCTGGGTCTTTCAGCATGACAATGATCCCAAACACACCGCCCGGGCAACGAAGGAGTGGCTTCGTAAGAAGCATTTCAAGGTCCTGGAGTGGCCTAGCCAGTCTCCAGATCTCAACCCCATAGAAAATCTTTGGAGGGAGTTGAAAGTCCGTGTTGCCCAGCGACAGCCCCAAAACATCACTGCTCTAGAGGAGATCTGCATGGAGGAATGGGCCAAAATACCAGCAACAGTGTGTGAAAACCTTGTGAAGACTTACAGAAAACGTTTGACCTCTGTCATTGCCAACAAAGGGTATATAACAAAGTATTGAGATAAACTTTTGTTATTGACCAAATACTTATTTTCCACCATAATTTGCAAATAAATAAATAAAAAATCCTACAATGTGATTTTCTGGATTTCTTTTTCTCATTTCGTCTGTCATAGTTGAAGTGTACCTATGATGAAAATTACAGGCCTCTCTCATCTTTTTAAGTTGGAGAACTTGCACAATTGGTGGCTGACTAAATACTTTTTTGCCCCACTGTATTTTAACAGTTTTCAATCTTCCTCTTGTCAGATGAAAACATTATTTTTAGGAGTCAGATATAGACTTGTGATTGAATAAATTATAGAGTGACATTGTTTTTTCAACGTTGATGGACTTGATGATAGACTGAGGGAGATAGGGATGTCTTTCTCGCTGTACACGCACACACACACACAAGCACATGCACACAAGCACACGCACACAGTTGTTCCATCCAGACCAAACATTCAGTTCCCAGGTGTTAATTTTCTGTATATCACAGGAGCACGTTCCCCGTGTGTGCTATGTGTGTGCAAATGTTTTCTTAGAGATGGAGAGTGTGTGTGCTCTATACAGTATGTGACCGGTAGGATGTTGTGTGTGTGTGTGTGTGTGAGAGAGTGCGTGTATCTCTTTGTCACCTCTCTCCCGCTCTGTCTCTCTCTCCCTCTCTCTCTCCCTCCCTCCCTCTGTCTCTCTCCCCCTCTCTCTGTCTCTCTCACTCCCTCCCTCTTACTGTCTCTCTGTCCCCCCCCTCTCTCTCTCCCTCCCTCCCTCCCTCTCTCTCTGTCTTCCCCCCCTTCCTCTTCCCTCTAAAGGACATCACAACCAGGGACTTACTGCAGCACTACACGTTAGCTAACGGAGACAGGACTTGGAGAGCCTCTCCCCTGGTCACTGCTGCCCAGGAGACCCTTTCCCCTGGTCACTGCTGCCCAGGAAAGCCTCTCCCCTTGTCACTTCTGTCCAGGATAGCAAGCTACTGCTGTTGGGTGGCATACACTGGCCGTACTCTCTGGGTACACACACAGTTACACAGAGTCGCAGGCACACACACAAACACACACACATAAACGCACACACACACACCTAGACACACAGTAGCAGACATCGTCTGGTGGCTCCCGAGTGACGCAGGAGTCTAAGGCACTGCATCTCAGTGCTAGAGGCGTCACTACAGACCCTGGTTTGATCCTGGGCTGTATGTCAACCGGCTGTGATCGGGAGTCACATAGGGCGGCGTACAGTTGGCCGAGTGTTGTCCGGGTTAGGGGATGGTTTGGCCAGGGTAGGCCGTCCTGGTAAATAAGAATTTGTTCTTAAAACTTCTAAGAGCTACGCCCCTTTTCTCCTCTTCCTGTCTGAATGACGTGCCCAAAGTAAACTGCCTGTAGCTCAGGCCCTGAAGCCAGGATATGCATATAATTGGTACCATTGGAAAGAAAACACTTTGAAGTTTGTGGAAATGTTAAAATAATGTAATAGAATTTAACACAATAGATATGGTAGGAGACAATCCATAGAAAAACCAACCTGAATATTTTTTTTTGAGAGAGAGAATCCTCTTAGAAATGCAAGAGAAAGGTCATATTGAGAATTAGCTCCCTGGATGCAATTCCTATGGCTTCCGCAGGGTGTCAGCAGTCTATGTTCAAGGTTTCAGGCTTGTAACTTGAAAAAAAATATCAGTTTTAGCAGAAGGATAAATGAAATTTGTGTTTGCACGCGCCATGAAAACATTACGCACCTGCTAAAATCGGTTTCCTATTGAACATACTTCTTTCCGTAATAAATATTATAATTTGATTACATTTAAGGGTATCTGAGGAGTAAATAGAAAAATATTTTGACTTGTTGAAACAAAGTTTAGGGGTAGATTTTTCAGATTCCTTTCTCTGCAAGTTGAACGAGTGGATTACTCAAATCGATGGCGCCAACTAAACTGACTTTTTGGGATATAAAGAAGGATTTTATCAAACAAAACGACACTACATGTTATAGCTGGGACCCTTTGGATGACAAATCAGAGGAAGAAAAAGTACACATTTTATCGTTATATGTGAATGTATGAAACCTGTGCCGGTGGAATAATATTTTGATGTGGGGCGCCGTCCTCAAACAATTGCATGGCATGTTTTCACTGTAATAGCTACTGTAAATCAGGCAGTGAAGTTAGATTAACAAGAATTTAAGCTTTCAGCCGATATAAGAATTATATGTACCTAAATACCTAAAATCTGTAATATTTATGATTATTTATTTGAATTTTTCGCTCTCCAGTTTCACCAAAAGTTTTTAAATAATAAAAATAAGTAACTGGTTCTGGACCAGCTGACTCTCAGCTTACTGCTTTACAGTTACCACTGTAACTGGTCCTAGATCAGTCATCTGCATCCATCTACTAATAGCATGTCTACTGTAATATAGTTTACTGGCCTCTATGACTGGTCCTCTATGACTGGTCGGGGCGGCAGGTAGCCTAGTGGTTAGAGCGTTGGGCCAGTAACCGAAAGGTTTCTAGATTGAATCCCCGAGCTGACAAGGTAAAAATATGTTGTTCTGCCGCTGAACAAGACATTTCCTAGGCTGTCATTGTAAATAAGAATTTGTTCTTAAATTCTTAGGGATCACTGGGGCACTAGCGCCCCACTCCCGACACTACCTGGTGAAATGCAAGGCGCCAAATTCAAAATCCAAAAGTTGAATTAATAAACATGCATCAATATACAAGTGTTTCATAGTCATCAAAAGCTCTGCTTCTTGGCAATATCACAGCGTTGTCAGATTTCAAAAAGGCTTTATGGCGAAAGCACCACATTTGATTGTTTCTGCTGAGGGCTTCCCAAGTGTCCAACGAAGACAATCCATGGTTCTTTTGTTAGAAGAAGTAATGTATTATATCCATAAATCTCTGTTTGGTTGGCGCGTTATAATGAGAAAATATAGCGTCGACTCCTCCATTGAAACGTGAAGAGAACTCGTTCAACTTATACCTATAAACTTGTCCAAGAACAATCAAACATAATTTTAATTGTATCCTTAGGAACACTTATGTATAAATAGTATAATATTTCAACCGGAATATAAACTGGGCGATAAGAAAGGAAAAAACCAAAGAGCGCGCCAGCCGTGAACGCGCGTTTTCCTCTATTGACATCTGTGTGGCCACTTCCTTATTCATCGTCTTCTATGCTCTAAAAGCATCTAAAAAGAATCAGAACACTTTCTCGAGACTGTTGACATCCAGAGGAAGCGATAGGTACTGCATTCATATGCCCTTATATGGGCATTTTCATAAGGGAGGGGTTCTAAATGAGGCAATGTGTCAAAACCACTTTTTCCAGGACAGAAATTCCTCGTTTTTTTGCCTGCCATATCCGTTCTGTTATACTCACAGACAGAATGTTAACACTTTTAGAAAATTCAGAGTGTTTCCTATCCAATGGTACTAAATATGTGCATATCCTATTTTCTGGGCCTGAATGGGAGGCATTTTACTTTGGGCACGCCAGGCTCTCAAACGGTCACCTCGTGCGCTGCTCCCAAAGACGTTAACTGACTTGCCTGGAAAAATAAATAAATACAAATACCATGTCTACTGTATTTTAATTATAAAAAGTTACACAATAACATAACAATAACGAGGTGGTACCAGTACAGAGTCAGTGTGCGGGGGTACAGATTAGATGAGGTAATTTGTACATGTAGGTAGGGGTGAAGTGACTATGCATAGATAATAAACAGCGAGTAGCAGCGGTGTACAAAAATGGAGGAGGGGGTCAATATAATAGTCCGGTGGCCATTTGATTAATTGTTCAGCAGTCTTATGGCTTGGGGGTAGAAGCTGTAAAGGAGCCTTTTGATCCTAGACTTGGCTCTCCGGTACCGCTTGCCGTGCAGTTGCAGAGACAACAGTCTGGAGTCTCTGACAATTGAATGGGTTTTCCTCTGACACCGCCTATTATATAGGTCCTGGATGGCCCCAGTGATGTACTGGGCCGTACGCACTACCCACTGTAGCGCCTTACGGTCAGATGCCGAGCAGTTAACATACCAGGCGGTGATGCAACCGGTCAGGAAGCTTTCGATAGCGCAGCTGTAGAACCTTTTGAGGATCTGGGGACCCATGCCAAATCTTTTCAGTCTCCTGAGGGGGAAAAGGTTTTGTTGTGCCCTCTTCACGACAGTCTTGGTGTGTTTGGACCATGATAGTTTGTTGGTGATGTGGACACCAAGGTACTTGAAACTCTCGACCCGCTCCACTACAGCCCCGTCGATGTTAATGGAGGCCTGTTCGGCCCGCCTTTTCCTGTAGTCCACGATCAGCTCCTTTGTCTTGCTCACGTTGAGGGAGAGGTTGTTGTCCTGGCACCACAGTGCCAGTTCTCTGACCTCCTCCCTATAGGCTGTCTCATCGTTGTCGGTGATCAGGCTTACCACTGTTGTGTCGTCAGCAAACTTAATGATGGTGTTGGAGTCGTGTTTGGCCATGCAGTCGGGGGTGAACAGGGAGTACAGGAGGGGACTAAGTATACACCCCTGAGGGCCCAGTGTTGAGAATCAGCATGGCAGACGTGTTGTTGCCAACCCTTACCACCTGGGGGTGGCCCGTCAGGAAGTCCAGTATCCAGTTGCAGAGGGAGGTGTTTAGTCCCAGGGTCCTTAGCTTTTTGATGAGCTTCGTGGGCACTATGGTGTTGAACGCTGAGCTGTAGTCAATGAACAGCATTCTCACATAGGTATTCTTTTTTGTCCAGGTGGGAAAGGGCAGTGTGGAGTGCGATTGAGATTTCGTCATCTGTGGATCTGTTGGGGCGGTATGTGAATTGGAGTGGGTCTAGGGTATCCAGGAGGATGCTGTTGATGTGAGCCATGACCAGCCTTTCAAAGTACTTCATGGCTACCGACGTGAGTGCTACGGGGGGTAATCATTTAGGGAGGTTACCTTTCGCTTCCTTGGGCACAGGGACTATGGTGGTCTGCTTGAAACATGTAGGTATTACAGACTCAGTCAGGGAGAGGTTGAAAATGTCAACGAAAACACTTGCCTTTTTGCTCCGCGTTGGTAATCCATCTGGCCCCGCGGCTTTGTGAATGTTTACCTGTTTAAAGGTCTTGCCACCATAACAGCCATCTACCAGTACTGTGTCTACTGTTTTATAGGTTACTGGCCTCTATAATTGGTCCTAGATCAGCCATCTACTAATAGTATGTGTACTGTATAATAGGTTACAGCTGTCTCTGTTGGACTGGACTGCTGAGGTGAGACAGATACCAGGCACTGAAGGAGGAACTACAGCTGACAAACAGCTACACGAAAGGTACACACACACACACACGTAGGAGCACACACACACGTAGGAGCACACACACACGTAGGAGCACACACACTACAAGGCATGTGCGTTAGCTAGGGAAAGTGTGTCAGCAGTGCTGCCTTGGGGGAGCAACCTGTTCACCCATTCTCTCCAGCGATGCTACTTCCTGTTCCTGTTATAATATGTGGCTCATCTCTTTCCCTATGGAGATGGAAGCTCTGCTTGTGCTGTGAGGGTGTGTGTGTGGCGTGTGAGGAAGAGACTCAACACGCTGTCATATTATTTAGCAGGCCAGGAATTGATACGTCAAAGTGTGTGTGGTGTGCGTGCGCATGTGATTTTTTTTTTCCCCGACCAAATTATTTTAGCTTTGCAAATGGACTCATCCTTACCTGTTTCCTGTAATTAGTCATTCAATAACACCTCTCTCAGGTGTCACACACACACATCTCAGGTGTCAGACAGAACAGTGAAGTTATTGTCTGTGTAATGTCTGGGGTGTTGATTAAGCCTTGATGACATAAATCAATAAATCACAATCACAGACTCATATTAGCAATTATCGGTCTAGGCTAGGTACATGAGCTACGAGTTACAGTCTGACACACACACACACACACGTGCCCAAGGACGTGACCTTGGAGGCAGTGCCAGGACAGTCAGTAGACAGTGTGTAGTATTTATATATCTGTGTTAGCGTCAGAAGTGGAAACCCTAATGTGATCTCTTGACAATGACTGCTTTCATCTCAACCACCATAACAGGAAACTAGCAGGAGAGAAGGGGGTGGGAGGGGGATGGGGTGGAGAGAGAGAGGAGTAGAAAGAGGACAGAGGGATTATGAGAGAGTGAGAGGAGTAGAAAGAGAATAGAGGGAAGATGTAGAGAGAGAGAAGGGAGTAGAAAGAGGGAGTGTGTTAAGAGAGAGGGGGAGAATTTTGACAGTGTTTGTCTGCCAGGTGTTGACAGGACAACTCTTTCTGTTTATCTCCCTCATCTGTGTGTGGGTCTCATTGTCCTCATCTGTGTGGGGGTCATCCAACAGAGACAACATTTAACCATCAGAATTATGTGATAGATTGTCCAGCATTTGTTCTGAGTCTTTACAATTAACTAGAAATGTAGTCGCTGTTTAGCACTGTTTCGTTTGTAATTTGAGGGAACTATCCTTTAAACTATGGAGCAATGTTTTGGGGGAAGTGTGTGTGTGTGTGGGTGTGTGTCAGTGGATGGGTGTGTGTGTGTGT
>QNTS01004364.1:69200-79530 GCA_003317085.1 Hucho hucho | reverse complement strand
GGGGGGGTTTGTGAGAGAGCTCCACCTAGGCTCGCGGGAAGGATGTTTGTGGCAGAGTGTCTGGGCTGAAATTAAACCACTTCCTCTCCTTTTGTTTTTGCGTCTCAGACGTGTGTACGTGTGTGTGTGTGTATGTGTATCCTGAGTTTCCTGCGGCTCACACTCTTGGTGTAGTTCCACCCAGCACTATTCCCCAGAGAATAGGGACTCTATACTGTTAGTACACATACTACAGAATTACAATTTTTACAGAAATACTATTACTGTAGTTACCATTATTACAGAAATACTATTGCCGTAGTTACCATTATTACAGAAATACTATTGCCGTAGTTACCATTATTGCAGAAATACTATTGGCGTAGCTACCATTATTACAAAAATACTATTAGTGTAGTTACCATTATTACAGATATACTTTTGCCATAGTTACCATTATTACAGAAATACTATTACTGTACTTACCATTATTACAGAAATACTATTACTGTAGTTACCATTATTACTGCAATACTATTACTGTAGACTTACCATTATTACAGAAATACTATTACTGGATAGTTACCATTATTACAGAAATACTATTACTGGATACTTACCATTATTACAGAAATACTATTACTGTTACCTTTATTACAGAAGTACTATTATTGTAGAGTTAACATTATTGCAGAAACACTATTTCTGTAGGAAAACCATTATTGCAGAAGTACTATTACTGTAGTTACCATTATTACAGAAATACGATTACAGTAGACTTACCATTATTACAGAAATACTGCTAGTGTATAATTACCGTTATTATACAAATAATAATGGCCGCCATTGGTAGGCACGTGGAATTGCTCCGTGGCCTTTTGGAGGGGGTCCACACCTTGGCAGAACGCCATGACCGGCCGTTGTACATCTTGCTGGAGCAATTCCGCGGGTTGGCTGGGAAGAAGCCTACTACAACGGAAACCTCACAGCCTCACAACGGAAACCTCAGTAACTTGGCTGATAGCAGAGCCGCTTCACTGGTCACTCCGCCTTCCCGGGAGCACCGCTTACCTCCCCCGGAACGCTTCAATGGAGAGCCAGGCACCTGTCGGGCGTTTCTATCTCAGTGTGGCCTCATCTTTGAGCATCTTTGAGCCCTCCTCCTTCCCCTTGAACTGCTCTAAGATAAAGTACCTTATCACGTTGATGTCCGTGAGGGTGCTCGCCTGGGCTACAGCTGTATGGGAGAAACAGCCGGCCATATGCATCAGTCTGGAGGAGTTCGTGGGAGAGGTCAAGAAGGTGTTTGATGTCCCATTCTCTGGGGAAGAGGCTGACTGGAAGCTACTCCAACTTCGGCAGGACTCCCGCAGAGTGCCAGAATATGCAGTGGATTTCCGCACTTTGGCAGCTGAGAGTGCCTGGAACCAGAAAGCGCTGTTCGACATGTTGCATCACGGAGTCTCGGAGGAGGTCAAGGACGAGCATGCAGCCCGGGAATTACCGATGGATCTTGATTCCCTCATCGCCTTGACCATCAGGATCGATGGGCGACTACGGGAATGACAGAGGGAGAGGAGATTAGATTTTGCCCGGCCTTCCAAAGATTCCACCTCGCCTCCGAGGCATCCCGGAAGTCCCCGAAGGCCAAGTTTCCGAGGGAACCCGAGGCTACCCAAGGTTCCCCGAGAGTCGCCGAAGACGGCCGAGTCACCATTTCCCGAGCCTATGCAACTAGGCAGAGCTGGTTTGTCTCCAGCGGAATGGCTATACAGGGTCAACACTAAGAGTTGCCTGTATTGCGAGACTCGTGGTCATTTTGTGTCCTCTTGTCGTGTCATGCCATTCTGCTGTGGGGAAACCAGTCGAAATCTCTCCATGTCCTCATCGACTCTGGGGCCGATGACAGCTTTTGGACTATACACTGGCTTCCGAGCTGGGCATACCCACTCAGCCCCTCTCCATTCCCATGGACGATAGATTGCTGGACGGGCCCTCTATAGGCCTGGGTCACACACAACACCACTCCCATCAACCTACGTGTGTCAGGGAACCACAGCGAGGCTATCCAGTTCCTGCTCATTAAGTCTCCTCAGATTCCCATGGTATTGGGATTCTCCTGGCTCCAGGGACTTAATCCCCTCTTTAACTGGCCTGCTGGTGCCATCATTGGCTAGAGCCCGTTCTGCCACGGAAATTGCCTGAAGTCAGCACAAACCTGCCCCAAGACATTTTCCTGGGGGCTCGGAAGTTGCCCCGGACCACTCTGCCATTCCCGCGGAGTACGAGGACCTCCGGGATGTGTTCAACAAGGTCCGGGCCACTTCACTTCCGCCGCACCGACCATATGACTGCGGAATTGACCTTCTCCCTAGCACTACTCCGCCCCAGGGACGACTGTACTCTCTGTCCGGACCAGAGACCAAGGTGACGGAGACCTACATTGGTGACTCCCAAGCTGCAGGATTCATCCGTCCTTCTTCCTCTACTGCTGGCACCCGTGCATCAACAACCGGGGTCTCAACGACATAACAGTGAAGAACCGCTACCCGCTACCCCTCATCTCCTTGGCCTTCAAGCCGCTCCAGGGGGCCACCGTGTTTTCCAAGCTGGATCTACGGAACGCCTATCAGCTGGTACGGACACGGGAAGGGGACGAGTGGAAGACCGCCTTCAACATGGCCAGCGATCACTACGAGTATCTGGTCATGCCATTTGGCCTTACCAACGCCCCTGCTGTGTTCCAGGCTCTGGTTAACAATGATCTCCGCGACACGTTAAACCGGTTTGTCTTTGTCTACCTAGATGACATCCTCGTCTTCTCCTGCTCCACCCACGAACATGTGCTCCACATCCGACAGGTTCTCCAATGCCTAATGGAGAACCAGCTGTTTGTAAAAGCAGAGAAGTGTGAGTTCCATCACTCCACCATCCCTTTTCTGAGTTACATCATCACTGCAGGGAGTGAACAAATGGATCCCAGGAAGGTGAGAGCGGTGGTGGATTGGCCCCAGCCTACTTCCAGGGTGCAGCTGCATCGTTTCCTGGGGTTCGCAAACTTCTATCACTTCTTTATCTGGGGTTACAGCACCCTGGCTTCCCCCCTGTCAGCACTCACCTCGCCCAAGGTTCCGTTCACGTGGTCTCCAGCTGCTGACTGGGCATTCAGTTCGTGGTGGAGGCCGATGCTTCGGATGTCGGAGTGGGGGCTGTCCTTTACCAGCGTTCTGCCCTGGACCTCAAGCTACATCCCTGCACCTTCTTCTCCCATCGCCTCAACTCCATGGAGAAGAACTACGATGTGGGGAATAGTGAACTTCTCGCGGTGAATATGGCGTTAGAGGAATGGAGGCACTGGCTGGAGGGGGTGGAACATCCGTTCATCGTGTGGACTGACCACAAGAACCTGGAGTATATCCGCACCGCCAAGCGCCTCAATTCCAGGCTAGATGGGCCCTGCTGTTCACACGGTTCAACTTCTCCCTCTCGTACCGGCCGGGATCCAAGAATGTCAAGCCAGATGCGCTGTCACGCAGCTATAGCCCCATGACTACTACCCCGGAATCCGAAACCATCCTTCTGACTTGGTGCCTGGCGACAGCACTCAGCTGGGGAATAGGGAAAATACACAGGGACGGTGAGGGACAGGCAGAAGTTGGAGGAGACCAGCTGGAGCTTGCTGAGGAGTCTTGTTCTGTGCACAAACCGTGCAAGTGGTGACAAATGCGGACACTTCAGGGACCATGGTAGGCCACCAAAAGCATTGTCGCACAAAGGCCAGGGCGAGGGTTCGGCTGGGAACGCTGGGTGGCAGTCCCATCGGACCCTGGCCTTTGTGCGAGAACGCTTTTGGTAGCCTATCGTGGTCCCGGACGTCCCTCACCGTCCCTGTGTATTTATACCTGTGTTCTCTGTTTGTCTGATGCCAGTTTGTTTTGTTTGGTCAAGCCTACCAGCAGATTTCCCTCTGCTCCTGTCTCTCGATTGTTCCTGTTTCCTAGTTTTCCCAGTGTTGGATAACCAGCAGACAACGGCTCCAAGATAATAATCATGGATAACCAGCAGACAACGGCTCCAAGATAATAATCATGAATAACCAGCAGACAACGGCTCCAAGATAATAATCATAGATAACTAGCAGTACCTCTTTGAAGCCCACTGCCAACTGTCTAACGCACAACACTACACTCATATCCCTGCTTCTACACAGATCCAGACACAGATAGAAATCAGACAGATAATAGCAGATCTCTACGGAAAGAAACACATTACACATAGAGAAAAGGGAATATCTAGATGGTCCAGACCCACCCTGACAAAGACTCTTCTATCTCCTCCCTAAGATCCATCAAGCACCAGATAGCTGGACATTCCCATTTGAGGTCCCCAAGGGAAGACCCATTGTGTCAGAGTCCTCAGCAGCAGCCGAATGCATTGACTACTTCCTCAATCCCATCTCAAAGGCACCCTAGCTATCTTAATGACGAGTACCACTTCATAGACAGACTCCACACCATTCCAGTCCCAGCACATGCATATTTATTTACCATAGTCTGCCTCTACACCAACATAGACATCTCATTAGGCTTGACAGCGGTGGACTCTGCACTCCGGAGATATTCCGATCCAGATAGAACAGACTCATACCTCCTACAGCTCTTACAACTTGATTTAAAACTTCTTAGGGATCACTGGGGCGCTAGCGTCCCACTCCCGACACTACCAGGTGAAATGCAAGGCGCCAAATTCAAAATCCAAAAGTTTAATTATTAAACATCCACCAATATACAAGTGTTCCATACTTATCAAAAGCTCTGTTTCTTGGCAATATCACAGCGTTGTCAGATTTCAAAAAGGCTTTACGGCGAAAGCACAACATTTGATTGTTTGAGGGTAGCACCTCACATATTTTTCCCATAGCCATGAATTCATTAGCCATCACGGCACACACATAACACATTTCACAGCGAAAACAAATCAATTACCTGTTGAAGAACTTCTGCTGAGGTCTTCCTAAGTGTCCAACGAAGACAATCCATGGTTCTTTTGTTAGAAAAAGTAATGTATTTTATCCATAAATCTCCATTTGGTTNATTTTAAATGTATCCTTAGGAACACTTTTACATATATTTACTATAATAAATCAACCGGAATATAAACTGAGCTCTAAAGACGGAAAAAAACACAGTGCGCGCTTGGCGAGAGCGCGCGTCCACTCCTATAGACTTCCAAAGGGACACTTCCTGATTTCCTCTTCTTCTCTGCTCTAATTCATCTGAACAGAATCAAAACACTTTCTCGAGACTGTTGACATCCAGAGGAAGCGATAGGTACTGCATTCATATGCCCTTATATGGGCATTTTCATGAGGGAGGGGTTCCAAATGAGGCACTCTGTCAAAACCACTTTTTCCAGGACAGAAATTCCTCGGGGTTTTGCCTGCCATATCCGTTCTGTTATACTCACAGACAAATGGTTAACAGTGTACAAAATTCAGAGTGTTTCCTATCCAATGGTACCAAATATGTGCATATCCTATTTTCTGGGCCTGAATGGGAGGCATTTTACTTTGGGCATGCCAGGCTCTCCAAAACGGTCAAGTCGTGCACTGATCCCCTAGAGGTTAAAAAACAATGATTTCACGTTCAATAACCAACTCAAACTCAACATAGAGTTCCCTAGATAACCTAGTCACGCCCTGACCCAACACACCATAGATAAACCCAGAGGGCTCTCTATGGCCAGGGCGTGACATCAACAGATTCATGGGACACTGATGGGTAAGAAGTGCTACTGTTTACATGGCAGACTGGGAGATGACAGCCTTAGCTAAATGCCTGTTGTGTCCCATGTATTATACACGCTACCTGGATGATATCTTCGGGTGTGGGAACATGATCTGGTACACAGAGACAGAGACAGAGACACAGAGAGAGAGAGAGAGAGAGAGAGAGAGAGAGAGAGAGAGAGAGAATTGTTTAAATGAGACCCCTACTACCTAGTGTCTTTAACTGTCAATCAAACTACTGAACAAATGTAGCATTATTTACCCTGGATTCATTATAAACTGTAACTCTCTCTCTATCTACTGCATATTATGGTGATGGAGGACATGCTGAAAGACTTCCTGCTGGGAGATTATCTCCTATTGGTGGGAAATCAGGTGAGTGACGGGGCCATTGACCAATCAAAGCTTTTGCATGATTTAAATAGCCATTTAACAATTGCTGTAGGTGCAATCCAAAAAGACCAGTTGGCTCCTGACCCATCAATAGAGAACCCCTTTATTGAGTGATCAATTAAAACCAATCAATCGCAGTACACAAACTCAATTATCTCCATTAACAGTGATGGGAGCTGCAGAAAAAAGTTAGTAGATCTAGGATCAGGTCTCTCGAGTCAATGTGCGGAGGTACAGGTTAGTCGAGGTAATGTGTTCATGTATATAGTGGTAAAGTGACTATGCATAGATAATAAACAGCGAGTAGCAGCAGTGTAAAAACAAAGGGGGGAAGGTGGGGTCAATGTAAATAGTCTCGGTGGCCATTTGATTAATTTTTCAGCAGTCAGAAGCTGAGAAGGAGCTACAGCATTGCCGTGCGGTAGCAGAGAGAACAGTCTATGAATTGGGTGACTGGAATCTTTGACAATTTTATGGGCCTTACTCTGACACCGCCTAGTATGTAGGTCCTGGATGGCAGGAAGCTTGGCCCCAGTGATGTACTGGGCCGTACACACTACCCTCTGTAACGGGCGGTGATGAAACCGGTCAGGATGCTCTCGATGGCGCAGCTGTATAACTTTTTGAAGATCTGGGGACCTATGCCAAATCTTTTAAGTCTCCTGAGGGGGGAAACGCGTTGTCGTGCACTCTTCATGACTGTCTTAGTGTGTTTGGACCGTAATAGTTTGTTGGTGAAACTCTCTACCCGCTCCACTACAGCCACGTCGAGGTTAACGGGGGCTGTGTTCGGCCCACCTTTTCCTGTAGTCCACGATCAGCTCCTTTGTCTTGCTCACGTTAAGGGAGAGGTTGTTGTCCTGGCACCACACTGCCAGGTCTCTGACCTCCTCCCTATAGGCTGTCCCATCGTTGTCGGTGATCAGGCCTACCGCTGTTTTGTCGTCAGCAAACTTAATGATAGTGTTGGAGTCGTTCTTGGCGATGCAGTCGTGGGTGAACAGGGAGTACAGGAGGGGACTAAGCCCGCACCCCTGAGGGGCCCCTGTGTTGAGGATCAGCTTGGCAGATGTATTGTTGCCAACCCTTACCACCTGGGGGGCGGCCCGTCAGGAAGTCCAGGATCCAGTTGCAGAGGGAGGTGTTTAGTCCCAGTGTCCTTAGCTTTTTGATGAGCTTCGTGGGCACTATGGTGTTGAACGCTGAGCTGTAGTCAATGAACAGCATTCTCCCTTAGGTATTCCTTTTGTCCAGGTGGGAAAGGGTGTGTAGAGTGCGATTGAGATTTCGTCATCTGTGGATCTGTTGGGGCGGTATGCGAATTGGAGTGGGTCTAGGGTATCCAGGAGGATGCTGTTTATTTAAGCCATGACCAGCCTTTCAAAGCACTTCATGGATACCGACGTGAGTGCTACGGAGTGGTAATTATTTAGGGAGGTTACCCTTCGCTTCCTTGGGCACAGGGACTGTAGTGGTCTGCTTGAAACATGTTGGTATTACAGACTCAGTCAGAGAGAGGTTGAAAATGTCAGTGAATACACTTGCCAGTTGGTCTGCTCATGCTCTGAGTACACGTCCTAGTAATCTGTCTGGCCCTGCGGCCTTGTGAATGATGACCTGTTTAAAGGTCATAAGAGACGGCAGCAGCAACATTTTGTACAAAATAATTTACAAACAATGTAAAAAAACACACAAAATAGCACAGTTGGTTATGAGCCCATAAAACGACAGACATCCCCTCCGGCACCATTCTCTCCAAAACTGATGTTTAGGAGTTGTGACAGGGATGTTCTCTATCAGTAATCTGATTGGCTTTAGATGAGTTCCCTTTAACGTGTGTGAAGAAAAAGGATACACTGTCCTGTATTGAGAATATTGAGTGACAGTGTGCATTATTTCATCCCTTTATATGTTGAATATGTATTGACTATATTATATTGATATTATATATTGAATAAGGTTTTGAGTTTTACTCACAGGGAGTGGACAGATTGTGGACAGGTTATTCCAACAGGCCCAGGGAATACCTGCAGCTCCACAGGTCAAAAGTTAGAGAGTGTTATGCGGGGGTTAAGACAACCCTTACCAAACCCTTACCCTATTCCACTATCCGGGATTGTTTACAGATAAAAAAAAATCTGGTGGGGGTACAGTATATTCTTGCCATGTGTAAACCGCATCTATTTTTGATTGGACCATGATGTGTTTTTAACCGACCAAAGTGTGGTCTTGTTATGTGAATTTGAGTGCATTTGTGCACAAATGAATCACCTAATATTTTCGATTTTTATCATAACAACCAGTCAAATAACCTTTCCTGTTAACATTTCCTGTCCAGCTAGATAGGAATCCTCTTGTGTAATGTGACAAACAAGTAATTTATCAAACAACCTGAGAAAAGAGTATCTATGAACAGCAGAGTGTGGGTAGCACTCTCTGTCACTGCTCTCCCTGGCTGTGCTTCTATCTTGGGGTGTTACAGACTATTTTGGTCCCGGAGAAATCAGGACAGCAGTGTTCAGGCCAAGGGGACTACAATACTGCTCTGAAAGATAGAACACATACCTACAAGTGCTTCTGAAGAGCTTCTACAATTGACCCATTACACCACCTTGATAAAAACAGAACTTTAGTTACATCTGGCCTGGTTTCTGACCACACACAGTGATATTAGTTATTGATTTATAATAGAGACGTGTGTTCATGCCAAGTATGGTTATTGATTTAGAAAGGGTGTTAGTAAGGATAAAAAGGCTCTGATTGGGAATGTTTACGCGCATGTGTCAACGAATATGCATGCACTGGCATACGCACACACACGCGCACACACACGCATATACACAGAGGATTAAGCAATGCTCTGTCAATGAGAAAGAGACAGAGAGGGCTCGCTGCGCTCTTCACAGTAACATCATCCGTACTGAAGGTGTGACAGTTGAAAGATCAGTCCAGCTAGACCTCAGTTCTTAGGGGAAGGATAGGAGTTCAGTTGATTTCTTAGATTTTTAAATGTCTCAGCTCTTGTGCTTTGCATGAGAACTTGAATGCAGGAAAGGTTTTACCCTTGTTTCTTACATGATTGAGGTGTGTGTTTAGTTTTCATGTCAGATTCCTCCCCTCATTGAGGAAGTGGAGGCTAACTGGTGAAAGTCCTCTGAAAGTCAAAGAAGACACGGACAGGGCTGCATGTAAATGTGACCTAGTTAGTTCTATAGCTGTGTGTGTGTGTTTGTATCTGCGCCCTGGTTAGCTACTATAGCTGTGTGCGTGTGTGTGTGTGTGTGTGTGCGCGCCCTGGTTAGCTACTATAGCTGTGTGTGTGTGTGTGTGTGTGTGTGTGTGTTTGTGTGTGTGTGTGTGTGTGTGTGTGTGTGTGTGTGTGTGTGTGCCCTGGTTAGCTACTATAGCACTAGCTAATATTAGACCAACATCATGGCTTTGGAGAGGCAGTCAAAATAGCAAGCATTTTGTAAACAGTGCTTGAGATACAAGTTTGAGGTGGGGTTTTTTAAAGTATTCTTTTCTCCAATTTATGCTTTTGCCACAAATACGAGCATAGGATGACTCAACAACATTATTTGGGTGTGAGTAAACTGAATATTAGATTTTAAAAGTGAAGTTTTCACTGGACAGTTACTTTAAAGTAACTGGACTGGATAGAGGGAAGCATTCCATCTATTCTACATTTGTTATTGACTGTAAAGTGTCTAACAACTCCATCCTTCCCAGGGACACTACAGTCCAGACCCTGACCCTACACCCTGACCCTACACCCTGACCCTACACCCTGAACCTACACCCTGACCGTACACCCTGACCGTACAACCTTCTGTTAGAGATGGATTCATCACAGACAAGTATGACCTCTCTCTTTCTTTCTCTCGTACTGTGTGTGTGTGTGTGTGTGTGTGTGTAAGCTGTGAAGATGGGCCACATCCTGGTGATAGAAGAGGCAGACAAATCCCCACTAACCTCGCCTCTTATACTGAAGACCCTGGTGGAGATTGGTGAGATGATCCTCACAGACGGACATAGTATTGTCTCTGGTACACACACACACACACACACACACACACACACACACACACACACACACACACACACACACACACACACACACACACACACACACACACACACACACACACACACACACACACACACACATCA
>QNTS01004364.1:47445-67212 GCA_003317085.1 Hucho hucho | reverse complement strand
ACACACACACACACACACACACACACACACAAACACACACACACACACACACACACACACACAAACACACACACACACACACACACACACACACAAACACACACACACACACACACACACACACAGCATTGTTTACATTTCTCTGTGAGACTCTTCAGCGTAGTGACAGTGTATAAGGTAAGTTTAGTTAGAAGTGGAAAGTAAAACAGAGTGTAAACAGACAGTCTATTGGTACCTGTCCATAAAGGCTTTTATGCTATTCCCTGTGAGCAGCTTGGATTATGCTGGATTGTAGATGTTAACATCTGTTTATCTTTGTTGACATCCTATCTACTATTTATCTCTTCAATCATCCCCCCTGTCTCTACAGAGGACCTGGGGAAATTATCTGTCTGTGTGTGTGTGTGTGTGTGCACTTGCATGTGTATCTCTCTCTTTCTTTCTTTTTTCTTCTTCTCTCTCTCGGAGGACCTGAGCATTAGGACCATTCCTCAAGGCCTACCTGGCCTGATGACTCCTTGATGTCCCGAGTCCACCTGGCCGTGCTGCTTCTCCAGTTTCAACTGTTCTGCCTGTTTTATGAACATTTTAAAATCTTGTCCATGTTCTGTTATAATCTGCACCCGGCACAGCCAGAAGAGGACTGGCCACCCCTCACAGCCTGGTTCCTCTCTAGGTTTCTTCCTAGGTTTTGGCCTTTCTAGGGAGTTTTTCCTAGCCACCGTGCTTTTACACCTGCAGTGCTTTTACACCTGCATTGCTTGCTGTTTGGGGTTTTAGGCTGGGTTTCTGTACAGCACTCTGTGACATCAGCTGATGTAAGGGGGGCTTTATAAATAAATTTGATTTGATTTTGTCTGTGTGTGTACGCATGTGTGTCCATGTTTCTGTGTGTCTATGTGTGTGTGCCTGTGTGTTTGCGCATGTGCATTTGTGTGTGCGTGCATGTGTAAATGTGTGTGTTGTGCTGACGGTGTGTTTTGTCCCCTAACTGGGAAACGACTTCTTTGGCTCACTGGGTAAGACTCATCTTTTTTGCCGGGGAAATTTCATCAAAGTCTACTGGAGGACAATTTATTTTTAACTAAGACAAAATAATTTAAAACATAATTTTTCCAGTACAATTTAGGTTCAGAAAATCCCCTTATTCTTTGGGATACTTTTAAATGTACCTTCAGAGGTCATTCAATTCAATTTTCATCAATAATAAAAAAGTAGTTTCTGTCTAAAGAGACAAGACTAACAAGGGAAATACATGAACTAATAGTACAGGTAGAAATAAAACTACAGAGATACAAAATAAGTTAGAGGAAAAACAAAAAGAACTAGAGGAACTTATTCAAGAACAATCTAATGTAATCTTTTACAAAAAGAAAGAAAACGGGATGGAATATGGAGAAAAATGCACCAAATTCTTCCTGAATCTCCAACACTGGAACACTACCAAAATTAATTTGCAGAAACTCGTTATCTATGACTCCAAATTATATTTTAAAAGAGGAAACTAAATATTTGAAGCAGATGTTTTCTTTTCCGTCTCATCCTCACCCTCTGAATGAATATTACTGGAAGGAATTAATGAAATTAATCAATGTACAACAAAATCAATGTGAAGGCCTTTTTGAGGCTATTAAATCCTTTCAGTCTGGAAAACCCCCAGGGCTTGATGGCATACCGGTAGAGGTATATCAAGCCTTTTTTGATATACTCATGGCTCCATTATTAGCTTATTTTAACAACTCCTATAGAAATGGTAGTGTGTCAGGTACTCAGCAAGAAGGTTTGATTTAACTATTATTAAAACAAGACCCAGATGGCAAATGTAAACTTCTATCTAAAAAACTGGAGGCCCCTTACACTTCAATGTTGTGATGCAAAAACATGCATAGCACTCAGAATTAAAAAGGTTTTACCAGGTATTGTTCACGCTGATCAGACAGGTTTTTTGCATGGAGGATACATTGGAGATAAAATACGACAACTACTAGAAATAATAGAACAACGTGATAGAGCTAAGAAGTCAGGCCAGGTATTTATAGCAGATTTTGAGAAGTAAGACTGGATTTTATTCATGAATGCCTGGATTTCTTCAATTTCGGTGAGTCTCTTATAAAATGGGTAAAAGTAATGTATAGCAACCCCAAGTGTAAAATAGTAAATAGTGGCTACTTTTCAGAGAGATTTGAATTGTCAAGAAGATTTAAACATGGGTGTCCGCTGGCACCATATCTATTCGTTATGGCCATTAAAATGCTAGCTATTAAAATCAGATCAAATAACAATATTAGAGGATTAGAAATGCAAGGCTTAACAACAGAGGTCTCCATGTATGCCAATGACTCAAGTTTTATATTATCATGCAGTTTATCTATAAAATGGGCTGACAGTGAAGTATACATACTTGGTATTGGTGTTTGGTATTTGGTATTTTATTAGGATCCCCAATAGCTGTTGCAAAAGCAGCAGCTACTCTTCCTGGGGTCCACACAAAACACAAAACAAAATACAGAATGACGTAATACAGAACAAGAACAGCTCAAGGACATAACTACATACATATTTTTTTAAAGGCACACGTAGCCTACATATCAATGCATACACACAAACTGTCTAGGTCAAATAGGGGAGAGGCGTTGTGCTGCGAGGTTTTGCTTTATCTGCTTTTTTAAATCAGGTTTGCGGTTTATTTGAGCAATATGAGATATTCATATCACAAAAGACATAAATGAGCTCTCAACAATGAATTTCACTAGTAAAAATAGACAAGATCCTGCAACCATGGAGAGGTAGATATCGGCACTGATTAACTCCTTAGTCATATCTCCATTTACTCACTTATGGCGATGCCTACTCCTGATGATTCATTTTGGGAGATCTGGAGAGACCTGGTCAATCAATTACTAATATACTAATAACCTTAGTAAAAGTATTTATCTTCAACTCGCAATCTGTGGATTCTAATGGATTAGATAGATTCAAATTGTATGTTAAACATCACAGCATAGTTGAAGATATATGGTGTGTAGAAATCCGAAATGGGTAGCCAGTAGAGATAGGTGCGATGGGCTGAGGGAAGCTGATGGTTGGGATGTGTAATGGAATTATTTTATTAGGATTTATTATTATTTTTCTCGGTGGGAGGGGGGACTGTGGGGGGGTTCTCAGATGGTTGAGGGGCAGCTCTCGGGGAACTGTGGGGGGGATCTTGGAGGGCTGGTGGCCTTATGGTTGGGAGCTTGGGCCGGTGGCTTATAATTAGCTGGTTCGGGTCCTTGTTTTTGACCTTGTGGGAGATCTGTCGACGTGCCCTTGAGCAGGGCGTTGCCTCTGGTTGCTCCTGTGGGTTGCTCTGGATGGGAGTCTGTTAGATGACTGAATGTCATGTAAATGTTGAGTGGCTTCACTGCAAGTAGATTGTATTTTTTTATATTGAATGAAACATAAAAAATGTAATAAAAAAAATACTCTTGCAGTAAGACTTTCCTTGAAGGGTACCTACATAAGAACCTCTTTACACATTCATAAGCCATACATAACACATTCATAAGGAGCACATAACACATTCATAAGCAGTACATAATAATTACTGAAATGAATATGAATAAATAAATTCTATTGTATGTTAAGAGCGGTAATGCTTTAGTTGAATGGCACCAGTATGTGACATGTTCATAAGCTGTACATAAACATGTTCATAAGCATTAAACTGGCCAATGTTTACATTGACTGGCCGTATCCCGAATCGAATCGAATCAAATAAAATAACATTTTATTGGTCACATACACATGGTTAGCAGATGTTAATGCGAGTGTAGCGAAATGCTTGTGCTTCTAGTTCCGACCGTGCAGTAATATCTAACAAGTAATCTAACAATTTCACAACAACTACCTTATACACACAAGTGTAAAGGAATGATTATGAATATGTACATATAAATATATATGGATGAGCGATGGCCGAACGGCATAGGAAAGATGCAGTAGATGGTATAGAGTACAATGTATACATATGAGATGAGTAATGTAGGATATGTAAACATTATATAAAGTGGCATTGTTTAAGTGACTAGTGATACATGTATTACATCCGATAATTAATTATTAAAGTGGCTAGAGATTTGAGTCTGTATGTTGGCAGCAGCCACTCAATGTTAGTGATGGCTGTTTAACAGTCTGATGGCCTTGAGACAGAAGCTTTGATGCACCTGTACTGACCTCGCCTTCTGGATGATAGCGGGGTGAACAGGCAGTGGCTCGGGTGGTTGTTGTCCTTGATGATCTTTTTGGCCTTCCTGTGACATTGGGTGGTGTAGGTGTCCTGAAGGGCAGGTAGTTTGCCCCCGGTGATGTGTTGTGCAGACCTCACTCCCCTCTGGAGAGCCTTACGGTTGTGGGCGGAGCAGTTGCCGTACCAGGCGGTGATACAGCCTGACAGGATGCTCTCGATTGTGCGTCTGTAAAAGTTTGTGGGTGTTTTTGGTGACAAGCCAAATTTCTTCAGCCTCCTGAGGTTGAAGAGGTGCTGTTGCGCCTTCTTCACCATGCTGTCTGTGTGGGTGGACCATTTCAGTTTGTCTGTGATGTGTACGCCGAGGAACTAAAAACGTTCCACCTTCTCCACTACTGTCCCGTCGATGTGGATAGGGGGGTGCTCCCTCTGCTGTTTCCTGAAGTCCACGATCATCTCCATTGTTTTGTTGACGGTGAGTGTGAGGTTATTTTGCTGACACCACACTCCGAGGGCCCTCACCTCCTCCCTGTAGGCCGTCTCGTCGTTGTTCGTAATCAAGCCTACCACTGTAGTGTCATCTCCAAACTTGATGATTGAGTTGGAGGCGTGCATGGCCACGCAGTCATGGGTTGACAGGGAGTACAGGAGAGGGCTGAGAACGCACCCTTGTGGGACCCCAGTGTTGAGGATCAGCAGGGTGGAGATGTTGTTTCCTACCCTCACCACCTGGGGGTGGCCCGTCAGAAAAGTCCAGGACCCAGTTGCACAGGGCGGGGTCGAGACCCAGGGTCTCGAGCTTAATGACGAGTTTGGAGGGTACTATGGTGTTAAATGTTGCGCTGTAATCGATGAACACCATTTTTACATAGGTATTCCTCTTGTCCAGATGGGTTAGGGCAGTGTGCAGTGTGATTGCGATTGCGTCGTCTGTGGACCTTTTGGGGCGGTAAGCAAATTGGAGTGGGTCTAGGGTGTCAGGTAGGGTGGAGGTGATATGATCCTTGACTAGTCTCTCAAAGCACTTCATGGTGACGGAAGTGAGTGCTACTGGGCGATAGTCGTTTAGCTCAGTTACCTTAGCTTTCTTGGGAACAGGAACAATGGTGGCCCTCTTGAAGCATGTGAGAACAGCACACTGGGATAGGGATTGATTGAATATGTCCGTAAACACACCAGCCAGCTGGTCTGCGCATGCTCTGAGGACGCGGCCAGGGATGCCTTCTGGGCCGGCAGCCTTGCGAGGGTTAACACGTTTAAATGTTTTACTCACGTTGGCTGCGGTGAAGGAGAGCCCGTAGGTTTTGGTAGCGGGCCGGGTCAGTGGCACTGTATATGTCCTCAAAACGAGCAAAGAAGTTGTTTAGTTTGTCTGGGAGCAAGACATTGTAGTCCTTGATTGACTGTAGACCCTGCCTCATACGTTTCGTGTATGAGCCGTTGAATTGCGACTCTACTTTGTCTCTATACTGACGCTTAGCTTGTTTCATTGCCTTGCGGAGGGAATCAAACAAACCGATCGCCTTGACATGATTAAAAGCAGTGGTTCACGCTTTCAGTTTTGTGTGAATGCTGCCATCAATCCACAGTTTCTTGTTGTGGAAGGATTTGATTGTCACCGTGGGTACCACATCATCGATGCACTTGCTAATAAACTCGCTCACTGAATCAGCTTATACATCAATGTTATTGTCCGATGCTATCCGGAACATATCCCAGTCCAGGTGATCGAAGCAATCTTGAAGCGTGGAATCAGATTGGTCGGACCAGCATTGAACAGACCTGAGCACGGGTGTTTCCTGTTTTAATTTCTGTCTGTAGGCTGGGAGCAACAAAATGGAGTCGTGATCAGATTTGCCGAAAGGAGGGCGAGGGAGGGCTTTGTATGCGTTGCGGAAATTTGAGTAACAATGATCAAGTTTTGCCAGCCCGGGTCGTGCATTCGATATGCTGATAAAATTTAGGGAGCCTTGTTTTCAGATTAGCCTTGTTAAAATCTCCAACTACAATAAATGCAGCCTCAGGGTATGTGGTTTCCAGTTTACATAGAGTCCAATGAAGTTCTTTCAGGGCCGTCGAGGTGTCTGCTTTGGGGGGGATATACACGGCTGTGATTATAATCGAAGAGAATTCTCTTGGTAGATAATGCGGTCGGCATTTGATCGTAAGGAATTCTAGGTCAGGTGAAGAAAAGGACTTGAGTTCCTGTATGTTGTTATGATCACACCACAACTCGTTAATCATAAGGCATACACCCCCGCCCTTCTTCTTACTAGAGAGATGTTTGTTTCTGTCGGCGCGATGCGTGAAGAAACCGGGTGGCTGTTCCGACTGATAATGTATCCCGAGTGAGCCATGTTTCGGTGAAACAAAGAATGTTACAACCTCTGATGTCTCTCTGAAAGGCAACCCTTGCTCGAATTTCGTCTACCTTGTTGTCAAGAGACTGGACATTGGCGAGTAGTATACTTGGGAGCAGCGAGCAATGTGCCCGTCTACAGAGCCTGACCAGAAGACCGCCCCTTCTGCGGCGCCGTTGTTTTGGGTCGCCTACTGGGATCCGATCCATTGTCCTGGGTGATGGTCCAAACAGAGGATCCGGCTCCGGGAAAGTCATTTTCCTGGTCGTAATGTTGGTAAGTTGACGTTGCTCTTATATCCAATAGTTCCTTCCGGCTGTATGTAATAAGACTTCAGATTTCCTAGGATAGGGATTGATTGAATATGTCCGTAAATACACTAGCCAGCTGGTCTGTGCATGCTCTGAGGACGCGGCTAGGGATGCCGTCTGGGCCGGCAGCCTTGCAAGGTTTAACACGTTAACACCTCATCCATAGGCCTGCTGTATAGGACATGCAGCTATCATTCATCATTGTGGAAGAGAGGAGTGTGTGTGTGTGTGTGTGTGATTTTCAGTACATCACTATGGCAATACAGAAAGTTGAGTTAGTGTATAGAGTAGCGATAATAGACCAATTACTGCACTGTTACCCTGGAAAATGGCCCAATCCAACCACACGTCAACAATGTTTTTTCCCCCTGGCCTGTCAGCTTATTCACGTGCGAAGATTGTGGGTGATTGTTGATGGCTGACAGGCAGTACAATGAACAGAAATCACTCTCATTTGCCAACAAAATAACAGCTAAAGACCGTGCAAAACTATTTCCAAATGATTTTGGAAATAAGAGAAAGTCGACAATCAACATTCACTTCGAATCAGCAAAGCATATGAGAATGTCAGAACAGTTCCCACAGCAGATCACCATGACTGAAGTGGTAGCAGGGACGACTGTGGCAATGCCTGAAAGAATCAAGGTGAGCGGCGTATTACTCAAACTTTTACTCTGCTAACCTTGGCTTTAATAGGGTGGTCGTTACTCTGCTCTCCCCCAGTCTGTCTATTGTTCAGGGAAATAAACACAATTGAGCACTTTAGATGTTTCTAATTGTTTTTGTATTACGTATTCTGCTTAAAATCATCCTAAAACGTTTTATTGCTTTATATGAAATTAACATGAAAAAAAACATTGCTTATGTATCGCTGAATTTCAAAAAAGCAGCCGCAAATTCAAGCATTTCTGGTTGCAGAAATCACCCCAAAAAAAAGCAAAATCCTGGAGGGAGTGTGTTATGCATCTAACTAAACAGCTGTACGGATGTGTGTGTCACTTGGACTAAACTTTGAAATTATTTTAATCAGTATTACATTTTTATGATGTATGAATGTTTAACAAGTATGAATGTATGCTGTTTCTGACATCTCAATATTCCTCTATTCTGATGACAAAGTATGACCTTATTTAATTCGAAAGAAAGTAAGGATTAATTTAAAGACCATACTCAACGTCATCATAATTGTACAGTTTTTAATAAAGGAAAATATATTTTTTTTCTGTCTCTTGTGTTCCAAAATAAAAACTCTGTTTCTGTGACGGAACAAGTATTTATGAGTCTCTATTGGTATGATATGATTATGTTTAATAGACTAGGTTAGATGTTATAATAGGAAGGCTGTGTACTGCTACTGTACGACAACAGGATTCCTAGCACAACAATTTAACACCAAACACATATTGTGTACAGCGTTGTCATATTACATTTTCCATATTTATAAAATACAATACTTTGTCCTCTATTTAAAATAGGAAATAACCTCCACCTATTTTGTCCAGTTGTATCAAAGTAAAGATATCAACTATTTGAACTGAAGCAGACCAAATTGGGACAAACTGTACTAGACACATGTTGTTTGACGTGTTTAGTGTTTCCATTTGTAGTGTGATTTATAATGAGCTGGACAGTTCTTCTCTTGGTGATTTGGTACATGGTGCTGTTGTTTGGCTTACACCCCACCTGCAACCTATAACACCGCGGCCCAAACCCAGCTATGATTCATGGGAAAGTGGCCAGTAAACTCCTGGCTAGACGACAGGGGAGGTCAGCCACACACACACCACACACACACCATTTATACACACACACACAAATGCAATTTCTACACACACACACACATACACACACACATGACCTATTGCTTTTCCCTAGCGTGTATTTTCAGATTAGATAGCGGACAAGGAATGATCGAGATACACATCTGACTCAGGTTGAAGATTTTAACCAAACTCAATATACATGTAGTTGACTTAGTTTCCGCCGGTTCCAGAGACCCATGTGGACTTTAAGGAATCTGTGAGATGTATCCTTGGGGCCCTGCTCACCTCTCTGATAGTGCTGTGTCTGGTTGTCATGGGACCACTCCCACCCTCCCTCCCAGAAGTCAGGATGTCTGGTTACTAGACCACCAACCAGGAGGGCAACGCTGGGCGCAAACTGCTCTGCCCTACAGAGACACACACCATCGATACAAAGGTTCCAACACACACTAACACACATTATAGATACAAAGGTAGTTGCACACACACACATACCATCGTGTAACCTGGAGAGCGGAGATGAAGTTAAGTGTATGGAGCTGTATGATGTCGTCTCCAGGACCATCAGTCTGGCAGCTCTTTGTGACTGTCCTGTGCAGCCCACTGGAGGGACAGGTAGGGGAAAACACAACCAGATACCCACACACACACGCACACATACACACACACACAACTCATATGACCCCAGACTATGAGAGATATTTCACAACCCAAAATGTTATACAGCTGTTCCGCATTAGGAGGATGCTCTAAAAATACCCTGGTTTTGGAGGAGAGGAGAGTGAAAAAGAGAGTGATAGTATATCATTCCTCCTGTCCAAATGAACAGAACTCCAGACATCAGATCAGAGGTCATACAGAGGTCATGGCTCTCTCAGGGGAGAAAAAAAGACAAGAAAGAAAGAAATATTCGAACACTGTCAGCTAGAAACTCACACACATGCACGTACACACGTACACACATGTACACACACACACGTGTACACACACACACACATATACACACACACACACATAATCCAGCACCAACTCCAGCAGGTCGTCACTCAAAGAGTGACACTTGGCTTCTATATATAGCTCAGTGCACAGTGCATGTCAGCTAGGCTTTAAGGAAACGTTTAGAGTGAAGTAGAGGGAGGGACAGGCCTGGGATAGCTCTTCTTCTTGATTTTCCTTAAAGTCGAGGGGGCACAGGCCTGGCATAGCTCTTCTTCTGCCCCTTGGCTTTCCCTTTAAGTAGAGGGAGGGATAGGCCTTGGATAGCTCTTCTTCTGCCCCTTGGCTTTCCATTTAAGTAGAGGGAGGGATAGGCCTTGGATAGCTCTTCTTCTGCCCCTTGGCTTTCCATTTAAGTAGAGGGAGGGATAGGCCTGGGATAGCTCTTCTCGAGCCCCTTGGCTTTCCTTTTAAATAGAGGGAGGGATAGGCCTGAGATAGCTCTTCGTCTTGATTTACCTTAAAGTAGAGGGAGGGATAGGCCTGGGATCGCCCTTCTTCTTGATTTACCTTAAAGTAGAGGGAGGGACAGGCCTGGGATCGCCCTTCTGCTGCCCTTTGGCTTTCCCTTTAAGTAGAGGGAGGGATAGGCCTGGGATAGCTCTTCTTCTGCCCCTTGGCTTTCGCTTTAAGTAGTGGGAGGGATAGGCCTGGGATAGCCCTTCTCTCTTCTCTTACCCCATTAAAGCCAACTGAAGATTAAGTAATGAAAGCATTGGCTTGGCTGAGATAGATAGTCTTACACGCACACATCACTCACACACACACACACACGCTGGCACACACACACAGTGACTACTGACTGTAGTAGGAGATGAACACTCTGTTGACTGGGGTGTGAAGGGATGAATGAATCAATTATGTTTTATTGCCCGTCTAGAGGACATTCTTTCCACAGCTTACAACAGTTCCACATGTATAACAGACAACATCATTGGTCTTTCCAGATATAGCTTACCTGTATAACACAACTTAGTCCTGCAGATCATTGTAGCCTGCTATTCTCTCCACTCCTCTTTCTAACCAATTACTGTATCTCTCTTTCTCAACCCCCTTTCTCTCTGTCTGCCTGCCTGCCGTCCAGTACCGTTGCCCCACCTCTGGTTTACTGACCCCTGCCTGCCTTGTCCTATCAATAGCCTGCCCCTCTTGGAATATTAAACCATTGCCAATAGTACTGGCCATCTGTATCGATGGGCGATTACGGGAGCAACGTAGGGAGAGGAAATTGGATTTCGCTCGCACCCCCAGGGAACCCGAGGCTTCCTGACCTGCCCCGAGGGCTGCCGAAGACAGCCGAGTCACCGCTCCTGAGCCTATGCCACTAGGCAGAGCTGGGCTGTCGCCAGCAGAACGGCCATATAGGATCAACACGAAGAGTTGTCTGTATTGCCGGACTCTTGGTCATTTCGTATCCTCTTGTCCTTTAAAAAAAACAGTCTCACCGGTAGGAGTACTCTGGTGGGCCATATGGAGAACGTTCCTGCTTCCCTTGCTCTCACCCCTTTTCATGCCATTCTGCTGTGGGGAGTCCAGTCCAAATCTCTCTGGGTTCTCATTGACTCTCGGGCCGACGAGAGCTTTTTGGACGCTACCCTGGCTGAACTTCCCCACTCCGAGCTGAACTTCCCCACTCAGCCCCTCTCCATTTCCATGGACGTTAGAGTGCTGGACGAGAGCTCTATAGGCCGAGTCACCCACAACACCACTCCCATCAACCTACGTGTGTCAGGGACCCACAGCGAGGCTATCCAGTTCCTGCTCATCAAGTCCCCTCAGATTCCTGTGGTATTGAGATTCTCCTGGCTCCAGCGACACAATCCCCTCATTAACTGGTCTACTGGTGCCATCATGGGCTGGAGCCCGTTCTGCCATGCCCATTGCCTGAATTCAGCAGAACCTGCCCCGGGATGTCCTCCTGGGGGCTCGAAAGGTGCCCCTGACCTCTCCGCCATTCCCTCTCAGAGTACCAGGACCGGGCCACTTCGCTCCCGCCGCACCGACCTTATGACTCCGGGATTGACCTAGCACGACTCCCCCTGTGGATGACTGTACTCTCTGAAGGCCCACAGACTAAGGCGATGGAGACCTACATTGGGGACTCCCTTGCTGCAGGATTCATCCGTCCTCCTTCTTCTCCCGCCGGCGCAAGACCCTGCGCCTGTGCATCGACTACCGTGGTCTCAACTACATAATGGTGAAGAACCGCTACCCGCTACCACACATCTCCTCGGCCTTCGAGCCGCTCCAGGGGGCCACCATGTTTTCCAAGCTAGATCTAAGAACCGGGAAGGGGGGGGGGGCTCTGATAATCGGATGTTTGTGCTTGACTCTGTCCCCTCTGCGGTCCTAGAGTGGGCACATTCCTCCAGGCTTGCCTGCCACCCAGGCTCCTGTCGGACCCTGGCCTTCGTGCAACAACGCTTTTGGTGGTCTACGACGATTCCGGATGTCGCCGTGTTTGTCTCCGCCTGCACGGTCTGTCTCCGCCTGCACGGGTTGTGCTCAGAATAAGTCAACTCTTATCGCCAATAAAAGAGCAGTATAAGTCAGTAGTCTTCAATTAACCAAAATAGTAAGAATGCACCTTTTTTCCATGGAAGAATTACGTCTTGTCTCGTGGCATTTGACACTGTTAGATGACAAGTATATTGAGAAGGCAGATGACACACTGTCTGGCTGTCTGGACCACTTCAGTGATTCATTACATCCCCCATAACATCTCTCTCTCTACTCAATTCAATGTCAATTCAAAGGGCTTTATTGGCATGGGAAACATATGTTAACATTGCCAAAGCCAGTGAAATAGATAACAAACTAAAGTGAAATAAATTAACATAAAACATTACACTCACAAAAGTGCCAAAGGAATAGAGGCATTTCAAATGTCATATGATGTGCAAATAATTAAAGTACAAAAGGGAGAAAAAACAACAACATAAAAATGGGTTGTATTTACAATGGTGTTTGTTCTTTACTGGTTGCCCTTTTCTTGTGGCAACAGGTCACGAATCTTGCTGCTGTGATGGAACACTGGGGTATTTCACCCAATAGACATGGGAGTTTATGAAAATTGGATTTGTTTTCAAATTCTTTGCGGGTCTGTGTAATCAGAGGGAAATATGTGTCTTTAATATGGTCATACATTTGTCAGGAGGTTAGGAAGTGCAGCTCAGTTTCCACCTAATTTTGTGGGCAGTGTGCACATAGCCTGTCTTCTCTTGAGAGCCAGGTCTGCCTATGGTGGCCTCTCTCAATAGCAAGGCCATGCTCACTGAGTCTGTACATAGTACATAGTCAAAGCTCTCCTTAATTTTGGGTCAGTCACGGTGGTCAGGCATTCTGCCACTATGTACTCTCTGTTCAGGGACAAAAAGCATTCTAGTTTGCTCTGTTTTCTTTTGTTAATTCTTTCCAATGTGTGTTTTTCCAAAACAGTAGGCAGTGACCAGCTGCTTAATGAGAACCTGACTGCAGCTCTAGCTAAACCTCCTCCTCTCTGAATCTTTTTTCACATTTTGTTTGTTTACAGCCTTATTCTAAATTTGATTAAATACATTTTTTCCGGGCCTCCCGAGTGGCGCAGTCTAAGGCACTGCAGTGCTTGAGAGGTCACTACAGATCCGGGTTCGATTGAGAGGATCTGCAGAGAAGAATGAGAGAAACTTCCCAAATACAGGTGTGCAAGCTTTTTATTTATTTTATTTTCTCTTTATTTAACCAGGTAGGCTAGTTGAGAACAAGTTCTCATTTACAACTGCACCCTGGCCAAGATAAAGCAAAGCAGTTCGACACATACAATAACAAAGAGTTACACATGGAATACACAGACATACAGCCAATAATACAGTAGAAAAATACAAATAAAAAAGTCTATATACAGTGAGTGCAAATGAGGTAAGATAAGGGAGGTAGGGCAACAAATAGGCCATGGTGGTGAGGTAATTACAATATAGCAATTAAACACTGGGATGGTAGATGTGCAGAAGATAAATGTGCAAGTTACTGGGGTGCAAAGATAAATAAATTAATAAATACAGTATGGGGATGAGGTAGCAGGATGGGCTTTTTACAGATGGGCTATGTGCAGGTGCAGAGATCTGTGAGCTGCACTGACAGCTGGTGCTTTACAGCTAGTGCGGGAGATCTGAGTCTCCAGCTTTAATGATTTTTGTAGTTCGTTCCAGTCATTGGCAGCAGAGAACTGGAAGGAAAGGCGGCCAAACGAGAAATTGGCTTTTGGGGTGACCAGTGAGATATACCGGCTGGAGCGTGTGCTGCGGGTGGGTGCTGATATGGTGACCAGTGAGCTGAGATAAGGCGGGGCTTTACCTATCAGAGACTTGTAGATGACCTGGAGCCAGTGGGATTGGCGACGAGTATGAAGCGAGGGACAGCCAACGAGAGCGTACAGGTCGCAGTCGTAGGTAGTATATGGGGATTTGGTGACAAAATGGATGGCACTGTGATAGACTGCATCCAATTTGTTGAGTAGGGTATTGGAGGCTATTTTATAAATGACATCGCCGAAGTCGAGGATCGGTAGGATGGTCAGTTTTACGAGGGTATGTTTGGCAGCATGANTTTTTAAGTGAGAGAACTTGCACAATTGGTGGCTGACTAAATACTTTTTTTCCCCACTGTATATGGGGATTTGGTGACAAAATGGATGGCACTGTGATAGACTGCATCCAATTTGTTGAGTAGGGTATTGGAGGCTATTTTATAAATGACATCGCCGAAGTCGAGGATCGGTAGGATGGTCAGTTTTACGAGGGTATGTTTGGCAGCATGAGTGAAGGATGCTTTGTTGCGAAATAGGAAGCCAATTCTAGATTTAATTTTGGATTGGAGATATTTCATGTGAGTCTGGAAGGAGAGTTTACAGTCTGGCCAGACACCTAGGTATTTGTAGTTGTCCACATATTCTATGTCAGAACCGTCCAGAGTAGTGATGCTGGACGGGCGGGCAGGTGCGGCAGTGATCGTTTGAAAAGCATGTATTTAGTTTTACTTGCATTTAAGAGCAGTTGGAGGCCACGGAAGGAGAGTTGTATGACATTGAAGCTCGTCTGGAGGTTAGTTAACACAGTGTCCAAAGAAGGGCCAGAAGTATACAGAATGGTGCCGTCTGCGTTGAGGTGGATCAGAGAATCACCGGCAGAAAGAGCGACATCATTGATGTATACAGAGAAGAGAGTCGGCCCGAGAATTGAACCCTGTGGCACCCCCATAAAGACTGCCAGAGGTCCGGACAACAGGCCCTCCCATTTGACACACTGAACTCTATCTGAGAAGTAGTTGGTGAACCAGGCGAGGCAATCATTTGAGAAACCAAGGCTGTTGAGTCTGCCAATAAGAATGCGGTGATTGACAGAGTCGAATGCCTTGGCCAGGTCAATGAATACGGCTGCACAGTAATGTCTCTTATCGATAGCGGTTATGATATCATTTAGGACCTTGAGTGTGGCTGAGGTGCACTCATGACCAGCTCTGAAACCAGATTGCATAGAGGAGAAGGTACGGTGGGATTCAAAATGGTCAGAATCTGTTTGTTAACTTGGCTTTCGAAGACCTTTGAAAGGCAGGGTAGGATGGATATGGATCTGTAGCAGTTTGGGTCTAGAGTGTCACCCCCTTTGAAGAGGGGATGACCGCTGCAGCTTTCCAATCTTTGGGAATCTCAGACGATACGAAAGAGAGGTTGAACAGGCTAGTAATAGGGGTTGCAACAATTTTGGCAGATAATTTTAGAAAGAGAGGGGCCAGATTGTCTAGCCCAGCTGATTTGTAGGAGTACAGATTTTGCAGCTCTTTCAGAACATCAGCTTTCTGGATTTGGGTGAATGAGAAATGGGGAGGCTTGGGCGAGATGCTGTGGGGAGTGCAGGGCTGTTGACCGGGGTAGTGGTAGCCAGGTGGAAAGCATGGCTAGCCGTAGAAAAATGCTTATTGAAGTTCTCAATTATAGTGGATTTGTCAGTGGTGGCAGTATTTCCTAGCCTCAATGCAGTGGGCAGCTTGGAGGAGGTGCTCTTATTCTCCATAGACTTTACAGTGTCCCAGAACTATTTTGAGTTTGTGCTACAGGATGCAAATATCTGCTTGAAAAAGATAGCCTTAGCTTTCCTAACTGCCTGTGAATATTGGTTCCTGACTTCCCTGAAAAGTTGAATAACGCGTGGGCTATTCGATGCTAATGCAGAACGCCACAGGATGTTTTTGTGCTGGTCAAGGGCAGTCAAGTCTGGAGTGAACCAAGGGCTATATCTGTTCCTGGTTCTACATTTTTTGAAAGGGGTATGCTTATTTAAGATGGTGAGGAAGGCACTCTTAAAGAATGACCAGGCATCCTCTACTGACGGGATGAGGTCAATATCCTTCCAGGATACCCGGGCCAGGTCGATTAAAAAGGCCTGCTCGCTGAAGTGTTTTAGGGAGTGTTTGACAGTGATGAGGGGTGATCGTTTGACTGCAGACCCATTACGGATGCAGGCAATGAGGCAGTGATTGCTGAGATCTTGGTTGAAAACAACAGAGATGTATTTAGAGGGCAAGTTGGTTAGGATGATATCTATGAGGGTGCCTGTGTTTACTGATTTGGGGTTGTACCTGGTGGGTTCATTGATAATTTGTGTGACATTGAGGGCATCAAGCTTAGATTGTAGGGTGGCCGGGGTGTTAAGCATGTCCCAGTTTAGGTCACCTAGCAGCACAAGCTCTGAAGATCGATTGGAGGCGATCAGTTCACATATGGTGTTAAGGGCACAGCTGGGGGCAGAGGGTGGTCTATAGCAAGCGGCAAACGGTGAGAGACTTGTTTCTGGAAAGGTGGATTTTTAGGAGTAGAAGCTCGAATTGTTTGGGTACAGACCTGGATAGTAAGACAGAGCTCTGCAGGCTATCTCTGCAGTAAATTGCAACACCGCCCCCTTTGGCAGTTCTATCTTGTCGAAAAATGTTATAGTTAGGGATGGAAATTTCAGGGTTTTTGGTGGACTTCCTAAGCCAGGATTCAGACACGGACATCCGGGTTGGCAGAGTGTGCTAGGGCAGTGAATAAAACAAACTTAGGGAGGAGGCTTCTAATGTTTACATGCATGAAACCAAGGCTTTTACGGTTACAGAAGTCAACAAAGGATAGCGCCTGGGGAGTGGGAGTGGGGCTAGCGTCATACTCAAGAAGACGAGGCTGTAATCGCTGCCAATGGTGTTTCTTCAAAGTACTGAGTAAAGGGTCTGAATACTTATGTAAATGTAATATTTAAGTTTTTTATTTTTTATAAATGAGCAAAAATGTCTAAAAAACTGTTTTTGCTTTGTCATTATGGGGTATTGTGTGTATAGGGGAAAAAAAACAACAACTATTTAACACATTTTAGAATAAGGCTGTAATGTAACAAATGTGGAAAAAGTCAAGGTGTCTGAATACTTTCCGAAGGCACTGTATGAGGACTGTTGAAAGATTAATTATAATTACAATAACAAAGCCGACTGAAAGACATCTTCCCCCCAGGTCAGAGCCTCACAATATCATAGCTGACTGAAAGACTTCTTCCCCCCAGGTCAGAGCCTCACAATAACACAGCTGTCTGAAAGACATCTTCCCCCCAGGTCAGAGCCTCACAATAACACAGCTGATTGATGTAGAGACAAAGTTCAATAGCTAACTTTGGTGTAGAGAGAACCGTGTCTGAATTGTATACCTACAGTATGTGGATTTGGGATTTGGGAGTAGTTGAAATGTTAAAGCATGTTGTAGTGCCATCCACCGGTCAATAGGAGTACTGCGTCTGAATCCTCCATCCTCTGATCCTGTCATTCTCTCATCTGTTTGGTTAGTTGACTAGTCCCCTCTGTCTCTAATTGTTGGTTTATCTGATTGACAGGTCTCTAAACGTCTCTTGTTATGCAACGTGGATATCGAAGGTGTCTGACTCTGACGTGCTATTGGCCAGTCTGGCCTCGGGGACGTGTGGTCACGGTAAATATTGGCAGGTACATGCGACTCTGGGAGACGGGATTGGACAACCTGCAGTGCTCTCTGCTGGACTGGAGGACAATAATGCTCAGAGGATGGCAGAACTGGGGTTGTGTTCAGTGAGGTGAAATGTTTGGAATTTATTAATAGAAATGTAATGCATTAGAGGTAACATGATTGAACAAGTAGCCAATTAACTTCTTTCTTCATGTCCTAAAACAAAACTGTTCTGAAACCAACACTGCAGCCTACTTCCTGTAGTCCTGATTCTCACCACCAGGTGTCAGTGTTGAATCACAAATATTCCCACCTGATATAGATTGTTGCTGATATACAAACAGTCCTGGAGGCTACAACCCTGTCTGGAATACTAGTTTTACAGTCCTCCCTGGTCTTTGTGAATGGGTATAATGTAAAGTATGCAAAGTATAATTGTAGCACTGATGTAATGGAGTTGACCCTAGCGAGGGGTCATACTGTGATGTAATTGAGTGAACCCTAGCTAAGGGTCAGTGTGTGATGTCATGAAGTTGACCCTAGCTAGGGGTCAGACCGTGATGTAATGAAATTGACCCCAGACCTAGGCTGGCAGGTGAGTATAGGCAGTGACACAGTGACTAATGGTGCTTTCAAGACGAGGTCAAATCATGACATCAGTGATCTTCAGGTCAGAAAGTCGGAGCACTAGAAACAATTTTTTCCAGTCGGAGCTTGGCTTTTTTCCAGTTCCTAGTTGTCTTGAACACACTTTAGTGTCGGAAGACTGAGATTTCCGAGTTCTGAGTTCCCAGTTGTTTTGAACGCGGCATAACAGTTTTGTTGACAAGATTAGCACATTTAGGCATGACATGCCAACAGCATACGCTGAGCCTTCATATTCATTTATAACGGACCAAATAATGCACTGTAGTTTTGAGTACCGCAAAGTTGGTATGGTAGAGGTAAAAATGTTTTGCTATCTATACATAAGGACAAGCCACCTGGTACTGACAACCTGGATGGTAAATTGCTGAAGTTGATGATGGAATACATTGTGAGTCCTGTTTGCCACATCTTCAATATAAGCCTAGAAGACGGTGTGTGCCCTCAGGCCTGGAGGGAGGTAAAGGTCATTCTACTGCCCAAGAATAGCAAATCACCCAGTAGGTGTCAGTCATCATAACCTATTTCTGAAAAAACATAGGTGTCATGGATTTACATCTTCGGTCTTATCATGAATTGAGAGTTACCTATCTAATAGAACACAGATGGTTTTCTTTAATCAAAGCCTCTCTATGGCTAATTCGGTTTTGTGTGGTGTTCCGCAGGGCAGCCGGCTAGGGCCATTATTGTTTTCTGTTTATACTGCTGACCTTCCGCTGACCTTGAATAAAGCCTGTGTGTCTATGTACGCTGACGAATCAACCGTATAAACATCAGCTACGATAGTAAAATAAATAACTGACACTC
This sequence comes from Hucho hucho, assembly GCA_003317085.1. Lineage (NCBI taxonomy): Eukaryota > Metazoa > Chordata > Actinopteri > Salmoniformes > Salmonidae > Hucho > Hucho hucho. Next base: position 48,124 of record QNTS01004364.1, on the reverse strand, counting down.
TTAACTTGTTAGGGAGTGGTGGGGCGCCACTCCCGACACTACCAGGTGAAATGCAAGGCAAAATCCAAAAGTTGAATTATTAAACATGCACCAATATACAAGTGTTTCATACTCATCAAAAGCTCTGCTTCTTGGCAATATCACAGCGTTGTCGGATTTCAAAAAGGCTTTACGGCGAAAGCACTACATTTGATTGTTTGAGGGTAGCACCTTCAATATTTTCCATAACCATGAAATCTTTAGCCAGCGCAGTCGATAGAAAATGCATTTCACAGGGAAAACCTGTGCCTTACCTTTTGTAGAACTTCTGCAGAGGGCTTCCTAAGTGTCCAACGAAGACAATCCATGGGTATTTGGTTATAAAAAGTCATTAATTATATCCATAAATCTCCGTTTGGTTGGCGCCTTGTGTTCAGAAAATCCAACGTGAACAGAACGCGTTCATCTAAACCTATAAACTTTCCCTCAACAAAACAAAAACCAATTAAAATGCATCCTTAGCTTATCTTTTATGAATAAAAGTGATAATCTTTCACTTGGATGGTCACCTAAACGTTATATAAGTCAAATAAAGTGGACCGCTCAGCCAAACGTGCGCCCAAAAACGTGCAACTGAAAAAGAGCTCCCGTCACTAAAACCTCTACCTATTGAAGACAATGGTTCCGATTGCCATGAAAC
>QNTS01004364.1:6936-20627 GCA_003317085.1 Hucho hucho | reverse complement strand
GGAATGGATAGAGAGAGGGAGGAATGGATAGAGAGAGCGGGGAATGGATAGAGAGAGGGAGGAATGGATAGAGAGAGGGAGGAATGGATAGAGAGAGCGGGGAATGGATAGAGAGAGGGAGGAATGGATAGAGAGAGGGAGGAATGGATAGAGAGAGGGAGGAATGGATAGAGAGAGCGGGGAATGGATAGAGAGAGGGAGGAATGGATAGAGAGAGGGAGGAATGGATAGAGAGAGGGAGGAATGGATAGAGAGAGGGAGGAATGGATAGTGTCAATGTCAGACGTGTGTGAGGAGAGGAGGGGTGGATTGACAGACTGAATTCTCTACTGCTTGCGTAACATGCCTTACATAAAACTAACCACACACACACATACACAGACACACACACAGACACACACACAGACACACACCAGCCTGGGTGTGGGTTTGACCTGTATGTGAGCATCTCACATACCTTGGAAAGATATCTGTCTGACATTTGCAGAGTTATAAAAGAGAGGAGAGGAGGAAGCTTTAGTGTTCCATACCTGAGCATAATAAAGTAATGTTTTGAAGAAGCTAAGCCCGTGTTTAGTCAACAGCGCAGACACACACAAGTACGTAAGAGTGAGCGCCACAGAGACATACCTCAGTCGGCTGCTGTAAATGCCCTTATCATAAACAACACCAGGAGTAAGACATGGGGCCGGAAGACTATGCATTTATGTAAAAAAAACAGCTGGTGCACGATATCTAAGGAAGTCTTAAAGTTTTGCTCGCCTGAGGTAGAGTATCTCATGATAAACTGTAGACCACACTATCTACCTAGAGAGTTTTCATCTGTATTTTTCATAGCTGTCTACATACCACCACAGAGCGAGGTTGGTACAAAACCGCACTCAATGAGCTGTATTCTGCCATAAGCAAACAGGATAAACACTCATCCAAAGGTGGCGCCCCTAGTGGCTGGTGACTTTAATGCAGGGAAACTTAAATCAGTTTTACCGAATTTCTATCAGCATGTTAAATGTGCAACCAGAGGGGAAAAAATGCTAGACCACCTTTACTCCACACACAGAGATGCGTACAAAGCTCTCCCTCCCCCTCCATTTGGCAAGTCTGACCATAACTCTATCCTCCTGATTCCTGCTTACAAGCAAATATTAAAGCAGGAAGCACCAGTGACTCGGTCTATAAAAAAGTGGTCAGATGAAGCAGATGCTAAACTACAGGACTGTTTTGCTAGCAGGCAACAGTCTCACTTAGCTAAAGGGTCGAGCTGCTGCTTTCAAGGAGTGGGACTCTAACCCTGAAGCTTATAAGATATCCCGCTATCCCCTCTGACAAACCATCAAACAGGCAAAGCGTCAAAAGAGGACTTAGATCGAATCGTACTACACCAGCTCCGACGCTCGTCGGATGTGGCAGGGCTTGCAAACTATTACAGACTACAAAGGGAAGCACAGCCGAGAGCTGCCCAGTGACACGAGCCTAACAGATGAGCTAAATAACTTCTATGCTCGCTTCGAGGCAAGTAACACTGAAACATGCATGAGCGCATCAGCTGTTCCGGATGACTGTGTGATCACGCTCTCCGCAGCCGATGTGAGTAAGACCTTTAAACAGGTCAACATTCACAAGGCCGCAGGGCCAGACAGATTACCCTGACACGTACTCCGAGCATGCGCTGACCAACTGGCAAGTGTCTTCACTGACATTTTCAGCCTCTCCATTTCTGAGTCTGTAATACCAACAGGTTTCAAGCAGACCACCATAGTCCCTGTGCCTAAGAACACTAAGGTAACCTGCCTAAATGACTACCGACCCGTAGCACTCACATCTGTAGCCATGAAATGCTTTGAAAGGCTGGTAATGGCTCACATCAACACCATTCTCCCAGAACTATTGCACTCCACACTTCCCTCTAACACCTGGACAAAAGGAACACCTATGTGAGAATGCTATTCATTGACTACAGCTCAGCGTTCAACACCATAGTGCAAAGGATCCTGTGACTAAACACCTCACTCTGCAACTGGATCCTAGACTTCCTGATGGGCCGCCCCCAAGTGGTAAGGGTAGGTAACAACAAATCCACCACGCTGATCCTCAACACGGGGGCCCCTCAGGGGTGCGTGCTCAGTCCCCTGCTGTACTCCCTGTTTCCTCATGACTGCACGGCCAAGCACAACTCCAACACCATCATTAAGTTTGCTGATGACACAACACTGGTAGGCCTGATCACGATGAGACAGCCTATATGGAGAAGGTCAGAGACCTTGTTGTGCAAGAACAACAACCTCTCCCTCAACGTGATCAAGACAAAGGAGATGATTGTGGACTACAGGAAAAGAAGGACTGAGCACGCCCCCATTCTCATCGACGGGGCTGTAGTGGAGGAGGTTGAGAGCTTCAAGTTCCTTGGCGTCCACATCACCAACAAACTATCATGGTCCAAGCACACCAAGACAGTCATGAAGAGGGCACGACAAAACCTATTCCCCCTCAGGAGGCTGAAAAGATTTGGCAATGGTCCTCAGATCCTCAAAAGGTTTTACAGCTGCTCCATCGAGATCATCCTGACGGGTTGCATCACTGCCTGGTATAGCAACTGCTCGGCCTCCGACCGCAAGGCACTACAGAGGGTAGTGCATACGGCCCAGTACATCACTGGGGCCAAGCTTCCTGCCATCCAGTACCTCTATACCAGGCGGTGTCAGAGAACAGCCCTAAAAATTGTCAAAGACTCCAGCCACCCTAGTCATAGACTGTTCTTTCTGCTACCGCACGGCAAGCGGTACCACATCTCCAAGTCTAGGTCCAAGAGGCTGCTAATAGCGTCTAGCCATAACACTCCTGTACAATTAATCAAATTTCTACCCAGACAATTTGCTGCTGCTACTCTCTGTTATCATCTGTGCATAGTCACTTTAATAACCCTACCAGCATGCACATAATTACCTCATCTACCTCGACACTGGTGCCCCCGCACATTGACACATTGACTCTGTACCGATACCCCCTGTATATAGCCCCGCTATTGTTATTTACTGCTGCTCTTTAATTTTTTTTTTTCTTATCTCATACTTTTTTGGAGGTATTTTCTTAATACTGCATTGTTGGGTAAGGGCTTGTAAGTAAGCATTTTACTGTAAGGTCTACACCTGTTGTATTCGGCGCATGTGACAAATGCAATTTGATTTGAGTGACGTTCCATGACACTAGATACGGGGAGTTCCACCGTAGGACACATGATCTGACCCTGCGTTATGTAATAACTAAGTTATGAATTATGTGATTAGGCTGACATACTGGGTTTTTGACCCTTGACCCTCTGTAAATGCTATCGCTAATATCACTGGATCATCAGTGCCATCACCAGGTATTCCCAGCAGTGGACCAGCGTAGCAGGGGGTGAGGGTAGGTGGTGCATGGCTGGGATTTTTAGGCAGTGGTTTTGTTGAGGGCTGGAGATGTATTGCATTATGTTGTATGCCCATTCTTCTTCACCACATGCTATAAACCTGAAGTTAATTCACCTCAGCTTGAGTTGTTTGATTCCTCTCCTCCCTTATCCTCTCCTCTCCTCCCTTTTCCTCTCCTCCCCCTCTCTCTCTTTTCCTCTCTCTCTCTACCCCCCCTCTCTCTTTTCTCCAGTATGACATTTTGGGTCATTCAGGTGATGGTTATGACATTGAGCGAGTCAGGACAGACAAGCTCCCCAATATTAAAAACAGAGACTGAAGGTCCTCAAGGTATGGACTCTAGCCCACCCTCTCTTCTATTCTCTTCAACTCTTCTTCTTCTGTTCTATTTTTTTAAAATGTATTTTTATTCTCCCCTCTCCTGTGTGAACGTGCACTGAAAAAAAGCCAATTTAACCAATTGCTTAATCAGCCTTATTCTGTGAGTTGAGTGGACTTTTGTGAATGTGTGCTAATGTGTTCAAGTTTGTTTACTCAACAAACCCTGCTCGAAGTGAGCTGAATTAAAACAATCTTGTTGGGTAAAATTTCAAATTTATGTTTGCTCAAAACCACTAAAAACCACACCCAACATTATAATATTTCCCAGCATGCTCTATTGCAGTTTGATTTTCAGAATTATTTGTTTTAATACCTGTGTTTTTGCATGAACGTTGGTTGGTTGAATGATCTTACATAAATACCATACATTTTTCTAAACTAATCCAATCTATTAGATGTTGGACTTAGTGTACCTGTTACTGAGATGGCGATTCCAGTTTATATATTTAGCTTGTCTCAGTAATCAGCCCTTCCTACCCTGGCAGTCATTCGTAATGCAGTTTGCAGGTGATTAATTGTTGGATATCCTCACTTTGGTTGAATTTCAATAGGAATTACACATCGTGTGGTAGGATGTTGATGATAATGTGTTTTCTTCTATGCCGAATAAGCCAGTTACTTTTGTTGTGGGGGTGAGGTGCTGATTTTGGAAGTGGGCTGCTCATTTGATTGTTACACAGAGCAGGCCTTTTCTGTCAAGCTCCTTAAATAGCAGCCCCTCATATCAGGCTTGGACAGCCTGGGATAAAGATGCAGGTCGGTGGTGTTAATATCTGGCAGTGTGGGCCACCTACACAGGCTTACTGTACGTGGCCTTCAGATTACAGGCCTGCCTAAGAGTAGAGCAAACCAACTGGCTAGGTACTGCTCTTTTTCAGACGTTGTGGTGAGCCGAGCTGAATGAAAGAGAAGGTACTGCTCTGTTTCAGCCGTTATGGTCAGCCTAGCTGTGTGAAAGAGAAGGTAATGCTCTGTTTCAGCCATTATGGTCAGCCTAGCTGTGTGAAGAAGGTACTGCTCTGTTTCAGCCGTTATTGTCAGCTTAGCTGAGTGAAGGAGAAGGTACTACTCTGTTTCAGCCATTATTGTCAGCCTAGTTGTGTGGAGGAGAAGGTACTGCTCTGTTTCAGCCGATATGGTCAGCCTAGCTGTGTGGAGGAGAAGATTGGAAGTAGGCTGCTCATTCAATTGGCCCCTACCCACTAAATCGCAGTGTAGTTTTGCCAGTACTGTATCCTAGCCACGCAGAGATGTTTGCTGCCTGCTGCTCCTGAAGGCTTTCGTAACATTTGTTCTAAAGTAAATCCCAGTTTTTTTAGTTTTTTTATTTCACCTTTATTTAACTAGGTAGGCAAGTTGAGAACAAGTTCTCATTTACAACTGCGACCTGGCAGTTGAAAGAGATTCTAAATGCAGGACCAAGAAGGATAAGTGCTCTCTTAAACCTAATTATCCTTCTGTCTCTGGCGCACACACACACACACACTGTTGTCTGTCTCGGCTGTGTTGTGGTTTGTGTGGCTTGCATTGCGTGTCCTTTGAAGACTGAACGGTGTCGGCCATATTGTTTGTTGTTCTGTCCCTTCCTCAGGCTGGAAGAATATCAAAGAGTGGCTTCAGGCTCCGGCTCAAACTCTCTGTGGACTCTCTAAGAGCTTAGGGCAGAGTTAGAGAGAGAGAGAGAGAGGGAGGGGGAGAATAGACAGAGAAAGTTATACGTGGGAGAACATTCCTCCCTGTCCCTGTCGTTGCGGCTAGTTGTGGCTGTACTGTCTCCAAGCTGGTCAGTGCCATGGCCTCAAGCAGTGATTTAAACTCCTCCTCTATCTCAGCCTGCCAGGACACTCTCACTCACTCACTCCTCTTCACTCGCTCATTGGAGCATCTCGACAAATGATCTCCACCGCGTCCTATTCTGGGCCAGATCTCAGGCTGCTGTGGTGTGGAGTCCCAGGTTGTGTATGTCTTCCTCCATCTGGTCTGACCACCTGGCTCTCTGTCTTCCTTTTTGGCATGGCCAGTTGGGGGAATGGCTCCTTGAGGATAAGGGCAGTCTCCAGAGGTGGGTTTGATCTGTCCAGGTGACCGAACAGTTGAAGTTGGGAGGCTCTGACCAGAGAGGAGACTGGGTTGTTCCGTCTTTTGCCATATTGTGAAGTTCGGGAATGTGGTGATGCCCAGTATGCGGCGGAGACACTTGGAGTCAAATGTGTTCAGACAACGTGTGAGGTCCAGGGTGAAGGTCCATGACTATGATCTGTTCATCAGGATAGAGATGACCAGGCTACTGTATATTAGAAGTGTTGTTTCCAGATGATGTTTAGGCGGGCCATGGTTGACGTTGCCCGGCTGGTGCATAGGTAGATGTTGGTGTTGCTCCTGAAGTCAGTTGTTAATGTGCTTCCAATGTAGCAGAACTTAGGATCAACGGTGCTGCTTGGAGGGGGGTTGGCAGTCACTGAAGGACTGAATCTTAGTTTTGTCCCAGCTAAACATGAGGCCAATTGGGTGGGTCTCCTCATTTATGATCTCAAGGGCAAGGTGTATGATGTCCAAGAGCTCAGCAGTCCTTCACATTACGAAGTCGATGGCTGTATTAAAGTTGGTGGGTGCCAGAACACAACCCTGTCTAACGACGCTGTTCATATTAAAGTTGGGGAGGTTTGACCATTGATCGGAACACACGAGATGGTGTTCCTGCATAGCATGGAAAGCAGACCGGTCAGCTTCCCTGAAACACCAAGGATCCTAAGGATCTCCCAGAGGGCTCCATGGATGCCTACCTCAGAGGCAGCCTCAGCTTAATCAGCAAGGGTGTCATGCCACTTCTGTCTTTCCTTTCCGTAACTACTTCTTGTGCATGGAGTTCAACTTTCTGTCCTCGCTCCTGAGTTGAGTCTGGCTGCTGTTATGGCCTCAATTATACTCAGGGTTTCCTCTGAGATGTAGTCCTTGTTCTTTGTTCTTTTGTTCCCAACTATCTTTCCAGCTGTTTCAGTGATGTTTTTCTTAAAGGCGGTCCAGATCTCTTCTGGATCGGCTGGGATATTGTGGGTGAGAACAGAGAAGCGGTTCTGCAGCTCAAGTTTGAATGTGGATGTGACATCAGGGATCTATATCTTAACAACGTCAAACCTGTGTTGATTGGATGAGGACACAATCTGTTTTAGGTGAAGATGGAGAGACATGGATAGAAGCCTGTGATTGCTCTGCAATAGACCTGGCAATTTGAGGAAGCATGCCAGTGGGGGTTAGTGAGAATGTGATCTATATTTCATTGATTGTCCAGCCATCATTACTGATCCATGTCGTGTAGTGTATGTGTTCATGAGCGTAGAAGGATCAATCCATAGTCCGTGGCTGGTACAAATCAAATCAAAGTGTATTTGTCACGTGCGCCGAATACAATAGGTGTAGACCTGGCACTCCGGTACCGCTTGCCATGTGGTAGTAGACAGAACAGTCTATGACTGGGGTGGCTGGGTCGTTGACAATTTTTAGGGCCTTCTTCTGACACCGCCTGGTGTAGAGGTCCTGGATGGCAGGCAGCTTAACCCCAGTGATGTACTGGGCCGTACGCACTACCCTCTGTAGTGCCTTGCTGTCAGAGGCAGAACATTTGCCATACCAGGCAGTGATGCAACCAGTCAGGATGCTCTCGATGTTGCAGCTTTAGAACCTTTTGAGGATCTCAGGACCCATGCCAAATCTTTTTAGTTTCCTGAGGGGGAATAGGCTTTGTAGTGCCCTCTTCACGACTGTCTTGGTGTGTTTGGACCATTTTAGTTTGTTGGTGATGTGGACACCAAGGAACTTGAAGTTCCTGCAATACTCCAGGAGTCTGTTTCCATTGTCGTAGCAGGTGACAGTGCCATGGTGTCCTAGTGCGCATTCAAAGCCAGTACTGTTGGAACCAGTGTCTGCATTGAAGTCACCCACAATGCTGACAATGTCATGTCTGGAAATGCCCTCAGTTAGGCTTTCCAGCTGTGTGTAGAAGGTGTCCTTTTCGTCTTCTGAGGCCACATCTGTTGAAGCGTAACACGCTATAACTGTAAGCCTGCCATGTTAAGGTCTTATTCGGGCAATCAGGAACAATTTTTTTTATGGCTGTCCAGGATAGGAGGGCCCGATTTGCAGCATCTGAAAGTGCTAGGGCCACACCCTGTTGATGTACTGTAATCTGTCATCTCTGCATGACCAGAGGATGCTGTTGGAAAAGCTAGGGCCACACCCTGTCGATGCACTGGAATCCGTCATCCCTGCATGACCATAGGATGCTGTTGGAAGAGCTAAGGCCACACCCTGTTGATGTACAGTCGTGGCCAAAAGTTTTGAGAATGACACAAATATTAATTTCGACAAAGTTTGCTGCTTCAGTGTCTTTAGATATTTTTGTCAGATGTTACAATGGAATACTGAAGTATAATTACAAGCATTTCATAAGTGTCAAAGGCTTTTATTGACAATTACATGAAGTTGATGCAAAGAGTCAATATTTGCAGTGTTGACCCTTCTTTTTCAAGACCTATGCAATCCGCCGTGGCATGCTGCCAATTAACTTCTGGGCCACATCCTGACTGATGACAGCCCATTCTTGCATAATCAAGGATTGGAGTGTGTCAGAATTTGTCAGTTTTTGTATGTCTACCCACCTCTTGAGGATTGACCACAAGTTCTCAATGGGAATAAGGTCTGTGGAGTTTCATGGCCATGGACCCAAAATATGGATGTTTTGTTACCCGAGCAACTTAATTATCACTTTTGCCTTATGGCAAGGTGCTCCATCATGCTGGAAAATGCATTGTTCGTCACCAAACTGTTCCTGGATGGTTGGGAGAAGTTCCTCTCGGAGGATGTGTTGGTACCATTCTTTATTCATTGCTGTGTTCTTAGGCAAAATTGTGAGTGAGCCCACTCCCTTGGCTGAGAAGCAATCCCACACATGAATGGTCTCAGGATGCTTTACCGTTGGCATGACACAGGACTGATGGTAGCGCTCACCTTGTCTTCTCCTGACAAGGTTTTTCCGGACGCCCCAAACAATCTGAAAGGGGATTCATCAGAGAAAATGACTTTACCCCAGTCCTCAGCAGTCCAATCCCTGTACCTTTTGCAGAATATCAGTCTGTCCCTGATGTTTTTCCTGGAGAGAAGTGGCTTCTTTGCTGCCTTTCTTGACACCAGGCCATCCTCCAAAAGTCTTCGCCTCACTGTGCGTGCAGATGCACTCACACCTGCCTGCTGCCATTCCTGAGCAAGCTCTGTACTGGTGGTGCCCCGATCCCACCGCTGAATCAACTTAAAGAGACGGTCCTGGCGCTTGCTGGACTTTCTTGGGCGCACTGAAGCCTTCTTCACAACAATTGAACCGCTCTCCTTGAAGTTCTTGATGATCCAATAAATGGTGGATTTAGGTGCAATCTTACTGGCAGCAATATCCTTGCCTGTGAAGCCCTTTTTGTGCAAAGCAATGATGACGGCACGTGTTTCCTTTTAGGTAACCATGGTTGACAGAGGAAGAACAATGATTCCAAGCACCACCCTCCTTTTGAAGCTTCCAGTCAGTTCTTTGAACTCAATCAGCATGACAGAGTGATCTCCAGCCTTGTCCTCTACCACACTCACACCTGTGTTAATGAGAGAATCACTGACATGATGTCAACTGGTCCTTTTGTGGCAGGGCTGAAATGCAGTGGAAATGGTTTTGGGGGATTCAGTTCATTTGCATGAAAAGAGGGACTTTGCAATTAATTGCAATTCATCACTCTTCATGACATTCTGGAGTATATGCAAATTGCCATCATGCAAACTGAGGCAGCCACAACTGTACTGCAATCCGTCATTGAATTTTAAAAAATGTATTTATTTTATTTCACCTTTATTTAACCAGGTTGGCCAGTTGAGAACAAGTTCTCATTTACAACTGCGACCTGGCCAAGATTAAGCAAACCAGTGCGACACAGAGTTACACATGGGATAAACAAACATACAGTCAATAACACAATAGAAAAATCTGTGCAGATGAGGATGTGCAAGTAGAAATACTGGTGTGCAAAAGAGCAGAAAAACAAAAAACAAATAGGTAGGTAGTTGGTTGATGGGCTATTTACAGATGGGCTGTGTACAGCTGCAGCGATCGATAAGCTGCTCTGACAGCTGACGCTTAAAGTTAATGAAGGAGATATAAGTGTTCAACTTCAGTGATTTTTGCAATTCGTTCCAGTCGTTGGCAGCAGAAAACTGGAAGGAAAGGCGGCCAAAGGAGGTGTTGGCTTTGGGGATGACCAGTGAAATATTCCTGCTGGAGCGTGTGCTAGGGGTGGGTGTTGCTATGGTGTGAGCTGAGATAAGGCGGCGCTATACCTAGCAGAGACTTATAGATGACCTGGAGCCAGTGGGTTTGGCGATGAATATGTTGCGAGGACCAGCCAATGAGCATACAGGTCACAGTGGTTGGTAGTATATGCAGCTTTGGTGACAAAACAGATGGTGCTGTGATAGACTATATCCAATTTGCTGAGTAGAGTGTTGGAAGCTAATTTGTAAATGACATAGCCGAAGTCAAGGATCGGTAGGATAGTCATTTTTACGAGGTTAAGTTTGGCAGCATGGAAGCTTTGTTGCGAAATAGGAAGACGATTCTAGATTTAATTGCCTACCGTCTGCAAGCTGTCTTAACAACCGTTCCACATGCGCATGTTCATTAATTGTTTATGGTTCATTGAACAAGCATGGGAAACAGTGTTTAAACCCTTTACAATGAAGATCTGTGAAGTTATTTGGATTTTTATCTTTGAAAGACAGGGTCCTGAAAAAGGGACGTTTCTTTTTTGCTGAGTTTATGATGATATGTACAGTATGTGTCAGAGTTTTGGCACAGCTCATAGCCCTGCACTATAAAGGGAAAGGGGGATACTACAACTGCATATGTACACACACACACACACTCACACACAAAGTCATGTTTGTCCTGTGTGGGTTGGAGGTGAACTTCAGGAGAGCGTCTCTGTTTTTGTACTTCCTGTGTCTTCTGCCCTTTGACCTGGCACATACGGATTCACACCACACACACACACACACACACACACACACACACACACACACACACACACACACACACACACACACACACACACACACACACACACACACACACACACACACACACACACACTAACAAGAGGTGGCCGGCAGAAACTTGGCTCTTGTGGAATGCAGGGACTGTGAGCAGGGGACTTACCCGCCTGACTGCACAAGCTCAGCTAAATGTTGAGCAACACTTTCCTCTAAGTGTATGTGTCTTTATGTGTGTGTGTGTGAGCGTGTGTATTTGTTTGTGTGTGTGTCTGCCTGTGTGTGTGTTCCTGTGCTCTATCTATATCAACAAGTGCAGCTCCTTTCCTTCCTGGGCACTGGACATTGTGACGCCCGCGCTGCACCTCTAAGCACCACTCTGTTCCTCTCAGCCCCACTCTCCTCCTCTCAGCCCCACTCTCCTCCTCTCAGCCCCACTCTCCTTCTCTCAGCTCCACTCTCCTTCTCTCAGCTCCACTCTCCTTCTCTCAGCTCCACTCTCCTTCTCTCAGCTCCACTCTCCTTCTCTCAGCTCCACTCTCCTTCTCTCAGCTCCACTCTCCTTCTCTCAGCTCCACNTCTCAGCCCCACTCTGTTCCTCTCAGCCCCGCTCTCCTCCTCTCAGGCCCGCTCTTCTCCTCTCAATTCCACTCTGTTCCTCATAGCCCAACTCTGTTCCTCATAGCCCCACTCTGTTCTTCTCAGCCCCACACTCCCTCTCTCAGCCCAACTCTCCTCCTCTCTCAGCCCAACTCTCCTCCTCTCAGGCCCACTCTCCTCCTCTCAGGCCCACTCTCCTCCTCTCAGGCCCACTCTCCTCCTCTCAGGCCCACTCTCCTCCTCTCAGGCCCACTCTCCTCCTCTCAGGCGGGCCTGAGAGGAGGAGAGTGGGGCTGAGAGGAACAGAGTGGGGCTGAGAGGAACAGAGTGGGGCTGAGAGGAACAGAGTGGGGCTGAGAGGAACAGAGTGGGGCTGAGAGGAACAGAGTGGGGCTGAGAGGAACAGAGTGGGGCTGAGAGGAGGAGAGTGGGGCTGAGACGAACAGAGTGGTGCTTTCCTCATAGCTCCACTCTGTTCCTCTCAGGCCCACTCTGTTCCTCTCAGGCCCACTCTGTTCCTCTCAGGCCCACTCTGTTCCTCTCAGGCCCACTCTGTTCCTCTCATGTCCACTCTGTTCCTCTCATGTCCACTCTGTTCCTTTCAGCTCCATTCTGGTCTGTGATTAATAGAAGCACTTGCAGGATGCAGAAGGCGACTTTAGAGTGGATTAGAGGAACAGGAGTCAACAAGGGCAGGTTCAGAGAAAACAACTACTGAGAAAGAGAGTGGAAGAGACTAGGGAGAATGTCTGCGCAGCTATCAAAGGATCCTCCTCTCAGTTCCACTCTCCTCCACTCAGCCCCACTCTGTATATCAGATATTTTCCATTACTAATTTAGTAATTCCTAACATTGCTGCTGTATTTTATTGAACTGTATCATCCACTTGTTTCATGCTGCTTGTGATTTTTTTTTAATTGATTGTAATAGTATACATATGTACAAAGATTTCCTGTGCGGTGTATAGTGTTTGTTTTCTGTGTTTGGTGAGTAGTGTGTTACGGTTGAACCCAATTGTTCAAGCAAAGACCAGTAGCTCTGTTCTCAGAATCTCAGGGAGTTCCTGGAACGCTTCCACAACAGTTCCAAGTCAAACATTGATGCTTATCAGCAGAGGCAGGGAGTGTGGATGTGGTGAGTGTGTGTGTTTCCTGATGCAACCCAGCTGTCTTTGCATTTTTTTTATATATTTTGCTCTCTGGTCACATTTTCCAAGTCCTGTTACAAGCCTTGTAAGCCTTATCCCCCCCAAAAAACTCCATGGACCTCCATAAGGCTGGGTTAAGCCTGCAACTTAGACCTCCTTAAGGCTGGGTTAAACCTGCTCCTTAGACCTCCTTAAGGCTGGGTTAAATCTGCTCCATAGACCTCCTTACGGCTGGGTTAAACCTGCTCATTAAACCTCATAAATGCTGGGTTAAGCATCCTCCATAAACCTCCTTAAGGCTGGGTTAAGTCTCCTCCTTTGACCACCTTAAAGCTGGGTTAAACCCCATCCTTAGACCACCTTCATGCTGTGTTAAACCTCCTCCTTAGACCTCCTTAAGACTGGGTTAAGTCCCCTCCTTAGACCTTCTGAAGGCTGGGTTAAGTCTCCTCCTTAAACCTCCTTAAGGCTGGGTTAAACCTCGTCCTTAGACCACCTTAAGGCTGTGTTAAACCTCCTCCTTAGACCTCCTTAAGGCTGGGTTAAGTCTGATTCCTGAGCCCCAGGCCAAGGTTTACCCATAAATCATAAATCTGACCATGAATCTGTGATTAGGGTGAACTTCTGCCTGTAGGGTGTATACACCCTGGAGTGTGATATTAATACTTCTACCTGTAGGGAGTATACACCCTGGAGTGTGTTGTTAATACTTCTACCTGTAGGGTGTATACACCCTGGAGTGTGTTGTTAATACTTCTACCTGTAGGGTGTATACACCCTGGAGTGTGTTGTTAATACTTATACCTGTAGGGTGTATACACCCTGGAGTGTGTTGTTAATACTTCTACCTGTAGGGTGTATACACCCTGGAGTGTGTTGTTAATACTTCTACCTGTAGGGAGTATACACCCTGGAGTGTGTTGTTAATACTTCTACCTGTAGGGTGTATACACCCTGGAGTGTGTTGTTAATACTTCTACCTGTAGGGTGTATACACCCTGGAGTGTGTTGTTAATACTTCTACCTGTAGGGTGTATACACCCTGGAGTGTGTTGTTAATACTTCTACCTGTAGGGTGT
>QNTS01004363.1:77666-101359 GCA_003317085.1 Hucho hucho | reverse complement strand
CATGATGTTAGTCCTGTGTTTTAGTGACTGTCTTCCTGTCCCCGGGTCTCAACCATGATGTTAGTCCTGTGTTTTAGTGACTGTCTTCCTGTCCCCAGGTCTCAACCATGATGTTAGTCCTGTGTTTTAGTGACTGTCTCCGGGTCTCAAACATGATGTTAGTCCTGTGTTTTAGTGACGGTCTTCCTGTCCCCGGGTCTCAACCATGATGTTAGTCCTGTGTTTTAGTGACTGTCTTCCTTTCCCCAGGTCTCAACCATGATGTTAGTCCTGTGTTTTAGTGACTGTCTTCCTGTCCCCAGGTCTCAACCATGATGTTAGTCCTGTGTTTTAGTGACTGTCTTCCTGTCCCCAGGTCTCAACCATGAGCAGAACATGGCTAAGATGCGTCTGCTGACGTTCATGGGCATGGCGGTGGAGTTTAAAGAGATCTCATTTGACACCATGCAGCAGGAGCTGCAGTTAGAAGAAGACCAAGTAGAAGCCTTCGTCATCGACGGTACTAACACCGCCTCAAATCCAATCTGACACGCACAAACACTCTCTCTAATAATACTATACTCCCCTCTGACAGCGCTGTAATTCCCCTCAATGCAACAGTCGACCTAACATCTATAAAGACACAAAGTTAAAACGATAAAAGCAGTATGTTGTCTGTAGATGTATTTATCTTGGACAAATTGAGGAGCCAAACTGCCACAGGAGCAGACATGTAGGAGTTAGTATCCTTATTGTTACTGTGACGTTGGTCGCCCTCTCAGAAGTCTGTGTTTGAAGGTTGCCTTGATACTCCCTCTTGTCTGCCGCCCACCTCTCTCAATGTCTTCCTGTCTCTTTTGTCTGTAGCCGTTCGGACTAAGATGGTGTACTGCAAAATTGACCAGACGCAGCGAAAGGTTATCGTGAGGTAAGACAGAATAATCATTTAAAAAAACGTGGCATTCTAATCAAGTGTATTCTGCGATGTTAGCAGCTGTGTCGTATTCATTAATGCGCAATGTAGCGAAACATTTTGCAACAGAAAACGGAAACTGGCGTTGTAGTAGTCCCTCCCCTTTTTCAGTCCTTTGTCTTCTGTTTGGAACCTAATGAATATGACCGTGTAATAGACACTCTTTACTGTGTAGCAATCAGCTCAAGGTTTCTGACAACCGTTCTTCACAGCTCCCCACTATAAAACCATAGAGTTTGTCTTTGTTCTTGTGTTGCTCTACAGACATACTTATTTTCACCTTTGAATGCCTTTTTTTGCCAGTTGAGTATAAGTTCTATTGTTGATTGGGTTTCCGCAAAGGAAATCTAGACCTCTATTTTTATTCTCTGCTACAAAGCAGGTTCCGTTTGACTCTGATCTGATTGGTGCTTACGGTTGTGGTATGTTCTATGTAGACCTATTAATCATAGGGTTTGGTTGTGTGTCTGAGGAGGAAAATGTCTTCCCTCTAGGTACTTCAGACGTATTAGACACTACTTTGTCAGAGGGAGACTCAAAGCTCTGAAATTTCCAACGATACCTTTCAGGGTTGCCAGGTATGGAATTATGCTCCCCTTTCCCTTACCATGTGTCTCCATCTCTGCCCCCATCAGCCACAGCACACACCGCACCTTCGGCAAGCAGCAGTGGCAGCAGCTCTACGACAGTCTCAGCTCCTGGAAGGGAAATTTGGCAACCGTGAAGACCAGCCTCCAGACCGACAGGGGGAGGCGGATTCTAGAGAGAGGTTTTGGGAGAAATTTTATGAAGGGGGAAAGGAAACAGCTTGAGGGAACCAACTTAGAAGACAGTGGTAAAAATATAAGTGGGTTATTTTCTGAATATCTCTAGAAGGTACCAACAAAACGAACAGAATTATGGTCTACATTTTGTACAGATCGACAAATGTCCCCGTTCACCATCTTGATACGTTTCAGCATCACATGCTGACATCAACAGTGACCGTGTTCTCCAGAGAAGCTGCTGTCTGTTGTGTTAATGGTTTCTCTTCACCTGGCGACCTGGAGCATCTGGCTCTAGTTAGACCCAGAGTGGCAATGTGAGATGGGGGGTGACGGGTCCTGTTACTGAGGGTGACAAATGGGTCACCTGATTAAGAACTTTATAGACCCTACTCTTATCAGTGCTCTCAACCTGACTCCTCAGCTAAGGTCAGAGCAGTGTTAATTTCAGCGCTAGCTTTTTAGACTTTGGGTGAGGTGTTGGGAAACTGATCCAGTGTCAGTTTGACGTTGTTACACAGGTTAGGAATACAGTGTCCTATCTCAATGGTCTCCCACCTCTAATACAAAGCAGTTAAATGATTTCACTCAAGACAAAACATTTACTGTAACATTTCTGGTATGACTTGTCTTCTCTTTATCTGTGCCACTTCCACAGAAGACCAGCGACTGGCATTGACCACATTCCGTGCACTAGCCTGGTCCATCTTACTTCATGCTAAACGTCAACAGGAAACGTTAAAACACTGTTGGACAATTCTGAATGATAAAAGAGAAAATGTCCACAAAATACACTAATGAGCTGACCAGAATGGAATTCCACTCCCTCTTAATGCTGTAAGAGGACAAATTATTGGCTGTTACACTCGTGTGTTAAAATCTCATCTCTAGCAGCATTCCAGAGCATTAGGTTCTGAACTGTGCTGATGTATGTGTTGGATCAGGCATTAGATATAAAAGGGTTCTCTCAAAGTTCTCTCCCTCGGGGACTGATGAAATGTAGTTGATGAAGCACAGAAGTAGTGTCAAGTCAACTTCTTGATAAAACACCACTGCTGTCATACTTTTGACAACAAATTGCAAGATAACGTGCCTTTACATTGTAATGGACTTTTTCCCAAAATATTTTGCATCACTGCACATTTCATTTAGACAGCAGAAATACAATGGTTATTTGTCAATCAAAACAAAGTTTACTTTGAAGAGAGCATGAGGAAGGGAGCAACACCATTGTTTGCCAGTCTACTGGGCAGAGCCAAGACCAACCGGCAACCTGTGTGTTAATGATGTCACAGCTCTGGCGTCTGCAGAAGCTCAAGGCTCACTCCTATCCCAGAGTCCTCTGGGAGAAGCATCCCCTGGTCTTATCAGAGGGAGTAAATCACACAACACTCATCATGGTCACCACCAGCAAGGTGGGGTACAGAGAAAGCAGGTTTAGACTAATGTAGTGAGACAGAGTTAGGAGCATACTGAACACTGTGGAAGTCCCATTAACCTGCCCCACATCTCTCTATGAGTCGGTCTCCATCTGTCTATCTATCTTTCTTGCTCTACCCCCATATCCCTCTCTTTTTCTCCCTCTCTGTTTTACATGTGTATGTACTGACATGTATGTGTAACTGATAGATGAACACACACATACTACATGTAAATGTTTTAAAATAATGTAACTTGTAAAGCCTTTTGTCTGTAATGTATTTTTCATTATATGTCAGATCCCAGTAAGACTAGCTGTTGCTAATAAGGATCCTAATAAAATAAAACAAATCTCAAATCTTTCTCCCTCTGTTTCCCTTTCTCTCCCTCTCTCTGTTCCCCTCTCTCTTTCTCTCCCTCTCCCAATCTCTGTTTCCCTTTCTCTCCCTTTCTCAGTTCCCTCTCTCCTTCTCTCCCAATCTGTTTCCCTTTCAATCCTTCTCTCTTTCTTGAACTCTGTTTCCCTATCTTCTCTCACATAGTTTTTTTCTCATCCTTTCTCCCCTCTTTCTCACTCTCTCTAATTTGTCTCTCAAGCCCTAAGTTACTGCTTCATGGATGGTGTGTCATGTGAGATCTCCCAGCTGTAACTTTCACGTCATTCTTCAGTTGGTTTATCTGCTTTCATGACCAGTCTTATCACGGTTGGAAGCTGGAAGTTCCACGCAGTTCAGTGCTGAAAAGCAAATGAGCTGATACTCCTATGGTAACCTGGATGGACCAGAAGATGTACTGATCACAGTAAGGTTGAGTCAGCCTGGCTGACCATTTGTTATGTGTCATACAGAGGTGTATGACTCTGTGTATGGCTACTCACCATAAAACAGCTTGAAGGTGAATTTGATCTCTTGTGTGTTATGTGAAATGTGTGTACTTCACTAAATATGAACAGTATGCATATGGACAGCAGTGACTTTTAGAGTGTTATACAGTTTATTATGCCTTAAAGACTATGGATGTGCATAAGAAGACAGACTCAACAGATCATGCTGACTTGGAATTTTCCCAACGCTGAGAATATTATCACTTTTCCAGAGCATGGTGCTCAATCATCACAGCCTTGCCTCAGAGTGCATGCTTAAAGCCTTTCTGTAATATCATCTAGCGTCACACACTAGATAAAGTCAGGAATTTCACTTTTGCATCAGCCTTTCATTCTCTGTATGAACATTCCTCCAAGCAAATCTAAAGCCCTGACAGTGTCCAGACACACAGCAGAGCACAGGACAAGGGTAGACATCCTATTAACTTTCAATTAGCACCATTTCTCTCTTTATGTATGTCTCTCTCTCTCTCGCTCTCTATCTCTCTCGCTATATCACTACCATATCACTACTTTACATAAACAGTGGCCTAGCACCCATGATGGAGATAAACCTATTTAGACAGAGTGTACAAGACAAACACAAGTGTAAGGACACCAACTGGAGTGTTGACCTGGCAGGAGCAGACTATTTGCTCAGATAATAACACTAACACATTACATCAGCCTTAGCAGAAACCTGAGTTGACACAGAACGTTTTGCTGACGTTTGTGATACGTTTGCAGCGTGTCTTGGGGGTTTGTGATACGTTTGCAGCGTGTCTTGGGGGTTTGTGATACGTTTGCAGCGTGTCTTGGGGGTTGCTGTTGTGACAGGGATCTTTTATGACAGAGTGTGGCACAAGGAAGGTTTTCTTATCGAGAACACACACCTCTGCTCTTCTGTGGGCTGAGAGGAGCATGAACCTGTGGGTTTTAACCTGGCTAATTTTTAGACTCACATTGAAAGAGCAGAGTCATTATTGTGGATACCACAAAGAGCACTCTGGATAAAATGCTTAGCCATTTGGGGTGAAATATTACATGCAAGGTTTTTTTTCCCCATTAAGAGGTCGTTAAACTCGGCTATCCTAGTCAATTCCAGTAAATCTCAGGGATAAAGGTCAATTTGCTGAGACAGGTTGCGAGGCAGACACATTAAGAATCCAGGCCATGAAGTCATAGACCGCAGAAGGAAATGTGCGTCACTTGAACACGTCTTGTGGAAAACTGGGACACATCCGTTAGATTCAGAGAGTATATGTTTCCATTTCCACAACGTGTAAGACAATGTTTAGTACGATATATGCCTCTGGCCTCTCTTAGATATGGACTTATGTTATCTTTTAAAGAAATATTACAACAAAAGTAAATTGAGAGTGGAAACCAAGCCTTACAGTAGAATGTGATTTCATGTTTTGGTGTGACACTACATGGTATTTTTAGCCATAATGACATCCATTAGTTCCCATACTTCCCTGATTGGGAAGTGCCTTTTCGACAGTGGGGCGTGAGTAGGCATATCCCTTTCAATTAATAACATGTCTGTTTATTTGTTCTAAGCTACATGTAAAGTAAACGTTTTTAAAGGCTCTGGGAAGTCTACTACTCTACCGATTCTCTGTTGTTTAGTGGTTTCAAGTGCCACCTAGTGTTCCTACTGCAGTGTAGATCAGTGTATCCAGGTGAAAAGCTTGATTAGTCAGGTCTGTACAGGTAGGTTACTACTACAGAACAGGGGGTGAGCTCACAGTTGTTGGGAGTAAACAGAAACTTCGCGCTTCCTGGAATATTTTACTTGTATCGATTTAACGAATTATAATATTTTGTAATGCGGTGTTGTTGATTATTGACGATACGTGTTCTGAGTGTTTTTATAAGGAAATATAATATCAAACACAGCTGTTATCGGCGAACGTTCAAGGTAGGTGGTTTCATTTCAGTTTTATCTGTCAACAATCAATGTTATTCATACCTGCTCAGTAACATTCATTTCGTGCAGTAGCCTGTTTTCTTCCACTCTTCTTGGATTCTACGTTTTAAAGTTAAAGGTGCATTATGCAGAAATTGCTCTGCCATTTCCTGGTTGCTAAAATGCTAATAGTTCGCCAAGTGTAGTGTGGAGAATCATTGTATCATCTAAACCGCTGTGAAATATCATTGACGACCAAAACGATAGTATTTTCAGCTGTTTGAAGCTGGTGTACGAAACCGAAAGTAAAAGAGGCAAAAGCCGACATTTTTAAGAACGGGAAGCATATAAATAAAGCACATAGAACAGATCTACTGCTTCTTAGACTTGCTTTCAATGCGAATTACAGATCTATAATTCATACTTCTATGTGAATTTGGTCGGGTCACCCAAAAAGTGACATTTCGGGTGAAAAATGTAAGGTGTCAATTTTAAGTAAATAAATTCTAAGCAATCAACAAACTGTATAGGCTTCTGAACAGCTTTCTGATGAAAACTGGGTGTGTCTTGTTGTCACTCACTTGTGAAATGCACGTGTGTGTGTGCGGGGGGGGTTTATGTGTGTAAGCAGGTGCTGACTTGTGTGTGTGTGTGTGTGTGTGTGTGTGTGTGTACGCACACATTCTTCAAAGGGATACTGCATCATTCCTGACTGTCTCTTCCATCTCTGTTAGGGTGCGTCCAAGGCGCAGTAATACCTCGCTGATCATGCGGAGACTGGATGAGGTCTCTCTGCAGCCCGTGCTCCTGCCCCCGCCGGAGGAGATTGACCCCCAAGGCCTGCCCTCTTATGAGGACGCCATCGGCAAAACCGGAACGCACGACGCACCACCTCCTCCTTACCCTGGGTATACACACGCATGCTCATGTATACACACACACATGATTGTGCCGGTTGCTGCGGAGAAGGAAGAGGTCAAGGGGGAGTGAGTGTAGCCGGTGTGAAATGGCTACCTAGTTAACTGTGCGCGCTACTAGCGTTCAATCGGTGACGTCACTCGCTCTGCGACCTTGAGCTGGTTGTTTCCTTTGCTCTGCAAGGGCCACTGCTTTTGTTGAGTGACAGGTAATGATGCTTTGTGGGTAACATTTGTCGATGGGTTCAGTGTCCTCCCTGGTTGGAGCCCAGGTTGTGGGAAGGAGATTGAGGCAACCAACACTGTTACACATACCCCCAAAACTTGCTCTACCTATCTGAATTTAATTATAACTACAAAAATGTTCCTACATTTAAAATCTTTTTCCCCAAAAAATGTGTACAATTTTATTTTGGTTTATAGACAGTAGAGATCTTTCTAACCTTGCCTTGTTAGGTGAACAACATGTTTACTTTCTTGTTTCTTTCCCACAGGTCTCAACCTGGAAGTATTCGACGATAGCACCTTTGACCTCGCTGGATGAGTGTCTCCATATTGAGCATCATCAAATGCTACTAAAGAGGTTTAGATCTATTTACTTTACATGGTTGTTCTCGACCGTGAATGTTCAAGATTTGATTTTATTGAACTGTAATACCTTGTGATAATTGTAGATCTGTGTGACTGATTACCTCTTTACCTCTTCCGTTACCTGCAATTCGAGATGTTTAGCGTATTTATCTATTTGTACAAATGTTTAGCTATTTTTCTGCATGTGCCAAAATGGATTTCATTACTGTATTCCTCACTTATGTCAACTTTTGAGTTGGACCTGCTTTAACCCATGACAACTAGTGAGGTAATACTTGACATGATATATCTTAGTTTAACTGTAACCTGTCAACTGCTCTCCTTTTTATGAATTTAAAAGTTAAGCATGAGAAACCGTATTGAGTATATACCAGTGTACGCTGCTGAGGGGAGGAGGGCTCATAATAATGGCTGAAACAGAGCGAATGGAATGGCATCAAACACATGGAAACCATGTGTTTTGTATTTGATGTCTTTCCACTGATTCTGCTCCAGCCAGTACCATGGAACCAATGTGTTTTGTATTTGATACCATTCCACTGATTCTGCTCCAGACAGTACCATGGAACCCATGTGTTTTGTATTTGATACCATTCCGCTCCAGCCAGTACCATGGAACCCATGTGTTTTGTATTTGATACCATTCCACTCCAGCCAGTACCATGAGCCCGTCAGCCCCAATTAAGGTGCCACCAACCTGTGGTATACACACAAGTCTGCCTACTACTGTAGCCTGTTGGTTAATGACACGATATGAGCATAGTGTTAGGACAGACTGAGAGAATTGACACTTCCACATTCTCTGAATCATATTAGATGTACAGTGGCTTCTAAAAGTATTGGGACAGCGACACTTTTTTTTGTGAGAAGTTACAGATGCACAAATATCATACCCCGCCCCCCCCCCCAAACCTCCCGTTATTGTAATGGTGAGAGGTTAGCATGTCTTGGGGTATGATATTAAATGCTAACCTCCCCTGTTATTGTAATGGTGAGAGGTTAGCATGTCTTGGGGGTATGATATTAAATGCTAACCTCCCCTGTTATTGTAATGGTGAGAGGTTAGCATGTCTTGGGGGTATGATATTAAATGCTAACCTCCCCTGTTATTGTAATGGTGAGAGGTTAGCATGTCTTGGGGGTATGATCTTTGTGCATCTGTAACTTTCTCACTCATCGTTATTCATGATTCCTTCAGGATTATCCGTAATCATGGTAGCGTCCACATGAATGTAGAAGTGTTGGGAAACATGTTCTTATTTACAATAAAAGTGACTCCCAAATGACACAAATCAAATAAAATTGTATTTGTCACATGCGCCGAATACAACAGGTGTAGACCTTACAGTGAAATGCTTACTTACAAGCCCTTAACCAACAATGCTTTAAGAAGCTAAGAAAAAAATATGTGATTAGTAGAAAATACATTATTTACCATGAATTTCTATTGGGCACAAAGTAATCTTAAAAACAACCAAAACAAGCAGCAAATGTATCCAACACATTTTATAGAGTCACAAGTTTGATGTAATCATTGAGTGCTATGAATATGGGACAAAATACTTAACTTTTTACTACTTTAATACACATATAAGTGAGTTTGTCCCAATACTTTCGGTCCCCTAAAATAGGGGGGATGTACAAAAGGTGCTGTAATTTCGAAACGGTTCGGCCGATATGGATGAAAATACCCTCAAATTAAAGCTGACAGTCGGCACTTCTAGTTGTATCATTTCAAAACCAAAGTATGTAGACAAAATGTGTCACTGTCCCAATACTTTTGGGGCTCACTGTATGTGTTGTAACTGCTCAAGTAGACTGTGTGAGTTTGATGACATCACACTCCGTGCTTGACTTGGACTGAAATACTGTATGTGCCTGTACTCATTTACATGTACTGTTGTTTATAATAAAATGTATATTATATATATTATATATATATTTATATTATATATATCATATATATGTGTATATGTATATGTGTATATATATATTTATATGTCTGTGCAGGAACTCTGCAATACTTTGGTGCAGAAACTGAAGCAGTAGAACATGTGGTGCCAGTACTCAGTTCCGCTGAGCTCCTGCCCACGTCAAGCACTGATCACATGCTATGCTATTATGAGTGTCCCAGGAAGTCTTTGCTCTTTTCTGAAGCTCCGTTCATTAATGAAGAAGAAACCTATCCATGTTATTTAATGAAGGGCCTGTGAAATTGTCATAACAGGGTGCACTTTTTTATAGGGTTTTGCAACCAAAGGTTGGGATAATTATCTCTTTATTTCTGGACACTGTTGAGTAGTGGGCTGTACCTTTACTCCGTACCCATCCATTTGTAAAATAGGATATTGAATCAATACTGCTCACATCTGAGCATGACTTCTATAAGGATTAGGAGGTATAGTGACGTGTGTTTTGTCTTTGGATTGTAGATCTATGAATGATGCCAATGGTGAGGTTGACATCATGGGACAATGTACTGTATGTGTGCTGGTGATGCTTGGTTTGAGTGCTTGTGTACTTTAAGTCTATGAAACATGTTATCTGTCAGAAGATCATTTCATAAATTGACATTTTAATGATTGTCTTGTCTCTCTGAAGAATGTTTGAATGGTGATGTGTTAATGTTTACAGCAAAATCAAAGGCTATCATTATTTTGATCATTAAATTATGTCTGCAAATTATATCATGATTTATTACATAATTCTGTGACCGTGAAAAGGTTTAAAAAGAAAGTCTGTGCAAAGGTCATTGTGTTAAAAAAAGATATGATCAGTGATATGACTGACCATTGATGCCATTTCAGACAGGTATAAAACGTTTTACACCTAAAAATATTGCTCCGTTATTATACTGAAGGAAAATGATGAGAAAGAACTTCCAACTCAAGCAGGGTTGGCGGTGCATCATGGGAAATAAACCACCATGGGGACCTGATCCAAGTACCACCATGCAGTGCCTGCACAGTTTTTGATTAAGGAAAACGAACAATGATTATCATCATAACCTCATGCTAAAGAGAAGCGGTTAAAAAGTTTCAGGACTAAACAGCTGAACTTGACGGCGCCTAGCAATCTATGGTCCGGGAGAATGTGATTGTTTTGTCCGGCCCCGCGCTCGTATGTGTGCCTCCTGCTTCACAAAGCGCCACCGGGGAAGTGCCTCACTCCCAGCCTTCGACGGATGATGGACCGGAATTACCCGAATTCCAGTTTCGCAGACCCGCTGGCCCCACCAGCACAGACCGTAGCCTGGGCCTATGAGCGGAGCACCGCAAGCATCAAGCCAAGGTAAATGAGATGAAGGAGAGGGCGGGTCACCTTCCACGGAAAATTCCGGTGATGGAAGGCCTAGCACAACAAACAGAAATGTGACGAGCTTTTAAAGTTAACGCGTCGTGTTATGGAACAATTGGGTCGAGGGCTTGACATATGAATACAAAGTTACTGATCACTCATTGAACATTGTTTTGGAAATGTTGGACACCCCTAAAATCTGCAGCACGCCATCAGCTACGTAGCACGTTAATTGTCAATATGCACAATTAACTATCTACATGCGAGAATGAAATTATGTCGAATAGTTAAATCAATTATTCGATCGCTTAGAATGAACCATCTTTAACTGGGAAAAAAGTCGCCAGACAGATCCGCTTAATCACACTGATGTACGGGTATATTTGCATAGCTAACTAGATGCGTTGTTGCGCGTAAGCTTGTCAAATCTGAGGTGTTGAATTCGCTGATAAACTGGTCATTGACATGGTCTCACATTTTAGGAAGTAGCCTGACTGTTTGGACTCTGTTTTGACTGAAAGTGAAGTCACAGAAAGACTGGTGTTTTGTACTATTTGTTGACAGTTGTATCAGACGTCTACATAGTGGTCAACTCTGAGTGTTTACTAAAGAGCATCGCAGTCATTTGAGCGTTGAACACTATTATGATTCTGAAAGTCGTGATTGTCACACGTATATTTGGGAGGCTCAGTCTGGCAGTGGTGTGGTTGATAATGTGTATTTTTTTGTCCACTCTGTGTGGAGTTAACCTGAATTGCCTGTGAAAATATCCTGTTTTATAAATGGATAGCGCTGAAAATGTGGGACACCAGCTGCCCTAGTTCTGGTATCTGCGGAGTACAGACACACAGCGAGAGACAAAATGAAGTTAGCCAGTGTCATACCAGTTGATCAGATACATATGTGGATATTGAGATTCAGTCTTTAACTAAACCCTACCTACCTGTTTTCTGACATTAAGTTTAAACACATTTGACAGAATCTTGTCTCTCGTCTTGGCAGACTGGGCTCTTCAACTCATTTCCATCTGGATGAAGAGAGGAGCCCTCGTTAGTGGTGTCATTGTGAATCTCTGTCCAGACACGAACTGTGGAGCCCCACACAGTGCCTCGGAGCAGACTGCCACCCACCCTCCTCNATATGATCAGTGATATGACTGACCATTGATGCCATTTCAGACAGGTATAAAACGTTTTACACCTAAAAATATTGCTCCGTTATTATACTGAAGGAAAATGATGAGAAAGAACTTCCAACTCAAGCAGGGTTGGCGGTGCATCATGGGAAATAAACCACCATGGGGACCTGATCCAAGTACCACCATGCAGTGCCTGCACAGTTTTTGATTAAGGAAAACGAACAATGATTATCATCATAACCTCATGCTAAAGAGAAGCGGTTAAAAAGTTTCAGGACTAAACAGCTGAACTTGACGGCGCCTAGCAATCTATGGTCCGGGAGAATGTGATTGTTTTGTCCGGCCCCGCGCTCGTATGTGTGCCTCCTGCTTCACAAAGCGCCACCGGGGAAGTGCCTCACTCCCAGCCTTCGACGGATGATGGACCGGAATTACCCGAATTCCAGTTTCGCAGACCCGCTGGCCCCACCAGCACAGACCGTAGCCTGGGCCTATGAGCGGAGCACCGCAAGCATCAAGCCAAGGTAAATGAGATGAAGGAGAGGGCGGGTCACCTTCCACGGAAAATTCCGGTGATGGAAGGCCTAGCACAACAAACAGAAATGTGACGAGCTTTTAAAGTTAACGCGTCGTGTTATGGAACAATTGGGTCGAGGGCTTGACATATGAATACAAAGTTACTGATCACTCATTGAACATTGTTTTGGAAATGTTGGACACCCCTAAAATCTGCAGCACGCCATCAGCTACGTAGCACGTTAATTGTCAATATGCACAATTAACTATCTACATGCGAGAATGAAATTATGTCGAATAGTTAAATCAATTATTCGATCGCTTAGAATGAACCATCTTTAACTGGGAAAAAAGTCGCCAGACAGATCCGCTTAATCACACTGATGTACGGGTATATTTGCATAGCTAACTAGATGCGTTGTTGCGCGTAAGCTTGTCAAATCTGAGGTGTTGAATTCGCTGATAAACTGGTCATTGACATGGTCTCACATTTTAGGAAGTAGCCTGACTGTTTGGACTCTGTTTTGACTGAAAGTGAAGTCACAGAAAGACTGGTGTTTTGTACTATTTGTTGACAGTTGTATCAGACGTCTACATAGTGGTCAACTCTGAGTGTTTACTAAAGAGCATCGCAGTCATTTGAGCGTTGAACACTATTATGATTCTGAAAGTCGTGATTGTCACACGTATATTTGGGAGGCTCAGTCTGGCAGTGGTGTGGTTGATAATGTGTATTTTTTTGTCCACTCTGTGTGGAGTTAACCTGAATTGCCTGTGAAAATATCCTGTTTTATAAATGGATAGCGCTGAAAATGTGGGACACCAGCTGCCCTAGTTCTGGTATCTGCGGAGTACAGACACACAGCGAGAGACAAAATGAAGTTAGCCAGTGTCATACCAGTTGATCAGATACATATGTGGATGTTGAGATTCAGTCCTTAGCTAAACCCTAACTACCTGTTTTCTGACATTAAGTTTAAACACATTTGACAGAATCTTGTCTCTCGTCTTGGCAGACTGGGCTCTTCAACTCATTTCCATCTGGATGAAGAGAGGAGCCCTCCTTAGTGGTGTCATTGTGAATCTCTGTCCAGACACGAACTGTGGAGCCCCACACAGTGCCTCGGAGCAGACTGCCACCCACCCTCCTCGTTCCACCTCCCACCCCCAGGGTCAGAGGAGAGAGGGAGAAGTAAAGGGAGAGTGAGGGGCTGGTTAGAGATTAGTCGCTTCACAGGTTATGGAGGGAAACTGGGATTGACACACTTAGGGGGGTGCGTGGGGTGTTTTAACCTACTCACCAGCACATGTTTAGTTATAGAGTTTTAGGGGTAGGTAAGTTAAATCAGGGAAGGTAGCATATCAGACAGGTGGGTTATAAAAACGCTTTTTAATGTTTTTATTTTTTTTACGGTGAAGCTGTTAGTACTATGTCATTCCATTCTGAAAGTAGGCTAGACTGAACATGCTTGAAGCCTGTTCCTGAGCTCTCTCTCCAACTGCTCATTGTCCCTGTGAGTGTTCTAACCTCCAGGAAAAGGACTTGGCCTGCGTTCGTCTTTAGAGAGAACCCAGCGTGTTACACAACTCTAACGGTGGTGTCGCTCTAGAAAATAGACTATCCCACTCAGGGAGGAGGTGGAGATCACCTCATCATCATCCCTGAGTGCGATAATGTCTTCCTGACCTTTTCACTTTCTCTTGTCTGTGTGAACCACCAGCGTTTTTGGTTGGTTCCTCCAAACTGATCAGTGAGAATCAGCGTTTTGGTTGGTTCCTCCAAACTGATCACAGTGAGAATCAACTCAGGGCATTTAGCTTTGACTTGGGCCCTAGTTTGTGACTAGCACTAGCTTATCTCTCCCTCACCCTTTTATTGGAGATTAGTAGGGATCTGCTAGTGAAACAGAGGGACAGAGAAGCAGATGAGACGACTCCCTTCCAGCTGTGCGTTCCCCCCAGACAGCTGTTTGTCTCCTGACTAGAACATCAGTCTGCTCTGTGTTCATCGCACCGAGACGTCTCATATTATCTGAATAATAGGAAATGGGACATGTTCATCATGGAAACAAAATGTAGCCGGACAGACTGGCTGTGACAATATCAGTATAACAATATTTCTTTGATAGCGAAAATGAACAACATAATGTTTGTTTCCAGCATTAGGACTGTTTTCCTAAAAAAAAGTTAAGTCTGCTTCGGGTTTGTTTCCATGTCAAGATACTAACGAGTATCGCGATACTGGTATCGTACCGACCCTAGTTGTTTTTATGACATGTTTTGATGGAAAGTAGTAGTTAGCTAGCTGTTTGCACAGGGCCTTTCATTCTGACAAGGCTGTTTTGATGCGCCAGTCAGTTTTAAAGTGCAGAATTAAAGTTTCATTGGATGCAAATATAACCTAAGTTTCATAAGGTAGTCTGTCCTCTAAAAAGTCTATCGCTCTCTGTTCTTCTTTCATATAGCCTCCGCTTCCTGTTTGTGGGTTAGGCCTTTGTTGGTTTCAAGACTGAGGCTGACATAAAAAATATCCCACAGCTCTCATTCATAACCCTGCTATGACTTGTAACAACCCGTCTTGGTTTCCTCACCCTGCTTGGGTTCCCCTGTACAGTGTACATAAATAATTCACCTCTGGCGATGCCAGTCTCTTTGTGTCACTCTGGGGGGGCTGTGGAAAGGGCATGAGGGAGCACCAGCTGGTAGTCTAGCTACAGTGACACTATTCATGACAGTGCAGGTTGGTAGTGCTGCATGTTGCCCTGTGGTAGCTAAGCTGTGAGCAGGGAACAACAAGTGTGTCTGCTCTCATGTTGTGAGTAAAAGTGAGCTGTGTGTGTGATCCCTGTTTTAGTACCGCAGTCTTCATATGAGCTCGTCTGACACCCTGTTATAATCAATACTAGTGTTTCTATAAAAATAAGGACCTGTTATGTTTGAGTTCTGTCAACGTATATCATTTTATAATCTGTTTAACTCCTTTTCTAATTCTAATAAAAAATAAGCTCTTATGTGACTGTTAATTGTAATATTATCAATTGATTGAGACCTGTCCTGCACCACATTTTTAAGGGCCTCCACTGCGCCTGACACACTTTTGTAAGCTTGCATCATGGGCCTATAAATACCGTCTAGGTCTCTGTGTGACAGGGCAAGGTCCACGGGGACTGACAGGGGCACAGTGTGCTGTCGTGATGGTGGTCAAACCGTGTTGTTGATGTATGGAATAAGCTTGTCTGGTTTAGTGCCTCTGAGGCATGGTGAGGTTGCACAGTAAAGGTGCAAAATGTGCGTGTCCTAATGTGTGTGTTCCTTTCCGCAGTGCCAGTTATGGTGCCACGCACCTGGAGTCGGAGCTCCTCCATCGGCAGACCTACGCCTGCACCCAGCTGCCCACCTACACCACTACCCATCACCCTACAGGTAAGATGGTGCTTTAATAAAGGACTGAGAATTTGGACTTGTTTAGTTAACTGTAGAGTGCTGCCACTCACACTGTGTGTTGTGATTGTAGGAAGACCATTAGGAGAATGTTACTGTGCCTGCATCAGTAACCAGTAATGTCTGGATGGGTACAGCTTTTGTCAAATTAGACATCAAAAGTAGATTTTGTTTTGATCATTTCAGCTAACCAGTTTCCTAACCTTAACCTAATTCGCCTAACCTGCCCCGAAAAGTACATTTTTGACACAAGCTGTATCCCTTCTAGACAAAACCTCAGTAACCTCATGACACATTCTCCGTCTCTCTTCATTGCCCCCTCACCCCCCTTCTTCCACCTCTCCCAGGTCTGTCGGGGGGGTTTGACTCCGGCACTAACACTACTGAGACCTCTGTCATGAACTTCCTGTCGGCCATGGAGTCTAGAGCCCTGCAGCAGGCTGGTCCTGTCGGGGCCTCTCTGCTCCCCCCCTTCAGGACCACCACGTGGCAGACCGGTGAGGCCACACACACTATATACACACACACCAAATGGCTGCCGTTTGGTATACATTTTTTGTATACCAAACCGTTTGGTATACTCGTTTTTTTGAGTGTTGTGAATTATTTGTTGTCGATTTATGAATTCTGTGCGTCATGTATTCCAAAGAAAATGACATTTTGAATTGAGGCACCATGCTGGTTTCAATTGGGAAATGAGGGCTGTATCCATTCCACTCAATTCATATATTAGACATCGTTGGCCTTGTTCTCTTTCTACCTCTCTCTCTGATGTTTTGTTAATCTGTCAGGTGTGAACTGTGTTAGCGGCTTGTTTTTGTCTGTATCATTTAGTATTTTGTTTGGATGTGTACTTGCCCGAAGATTCATCTTTATTCATCTTTTTTTATTTTCTTCCTTAGGTGCTAACCCCACCACAGAGCTGTTCCTCACTGGTGCTCTGCCTACCAGCGCCACATTCCCCTACCCTGCCCCCCTCTCCTCTTATCAGCACCCTGGTGCCTTCCCCTCGCGGAGCTACGCCACCACCCCCTCCCTGGCCCTTCAGGACCACGCCTTCAGCACCTCCACCAACGGCCTGCTCTCCTCCCACCACGACCCCCTGCTGCAGCTTAAACCCAGCCAGGCCACGCTACCCACCTCCCTGGCCTTTGACCGCCTCCCCGCCCCCTCCCTGGGCGCCGCCCTCCCTCCCCAGTCATCCACATACCGCTCAGCCCAGGAGTCGGCCCCCCACCTCCTGCAGCCCCAGTTTGGGCTACTGCCCTTGGCTACCCAGTCGGCCCCCCAGCCTTACGGGGTGCCCGTCTTCTCGGGCTCCATCGAGAGAGCACTTCAGCGGGAATGTAGTGTGATCAAGCACCACCAGAGGCCTTCTAGCAGCAGCCACGCTGTCTCAGAGCAGCTGCCTGGCTTGCAGCATTCCCTGCAGGGCTACCTCGGCTCAGGCAGCGGGGAGGGGGATGGCTCCTTCCAGCAGGACCCCTCGCGGCAGACCCCAGTGCCCTGCAGCACCTCCATGGGGACGGACTCCTCCCAGGGGGTCAACGGCGCGCAGCAGCCCAAGACAGGTGTGCAATCTCAGGCCTACCCTTCCTCCATCCCCTCCCCTTCTGGGTACTGCTCGTCCTCCACGGGTGCCAAGACTAAAGACTGTTCTTCCAAACTGGCCCCGGATGGCGGACAGGGTCACCCCCACTCACAGGGGGGATCTCCAGAGAGCTACCCCTCCCCAGGGCAGGGGCCAGGGCTGAAGCAGGGTTCGGTGATCGCCAGCCAGCAGACTCAGCCGTACACATCGGCCCCGCTGCCCAGTCTGCTGTCCACTCTCAGCCACTCTCAGAGTTACATCACCTCCCAGGCTTACTCCTCTTCCTCCTCAGACCTCCTCAGGCCTTCTCTCTATAAGACTCTGCCCTCCTTCTCTGGCCATTCAGGCAATGTAGCGTCTGTCAGTCAGTCCCTGGTCTACTGCTCCAGCCCTGGGCAGAGCCAGGAGGATGTGGGCCAGTACGGAGCCCAGGTTCAGGGCCTGTGTCTGGGCAACCCCTCTCAGAGCTCCCCCGCCAGCCACTCTCAGGGTGCCCCTAACGTGAGCTACCTGTCTCAGAGCCAGGGGCAGGCTTCGGTCACTCAGTCTCAGAGCTACGCCGCAGGACAATCTCTCAGTGCCCCCTACCCCTCCACCAGCGCCCAGAGGTTACCCACATCAATTTCGGGCCAGGGCTACACCCCCTTCTCTTCAGCCCCTCCCCTCGCCTTACAGAACAACTGCAGATCCTCAGTACAGGACCTAAAGCCAGCCTACTGCAAACTGAAACTGGAAGGAGAGATCCCCATCGAGGACCTCCAGGCTCTCCAGCAGGTCTCTTTAGAGACCTCCAGCCTGGGGGGCAGCGACAATGTGGTCTACGTAGTCTCCAAAATGGATGACCGTTACAACACTCAGAGTGTGATCCGGAGCAACTCACGAGCCGAAGACCAGCTCATGGGCCCAAAGACTAGGACCAACGCCCAGCTCATGTCTTCCCATGAGGAGCGCAAACAGCACTCGCTCCTGCTCAAAGGGCCCGAGCCACGGCAACAAAATCACCAGGCCAGCACCCAGTCAGCCCTGAACCACACCCAGAACCAGTACGTCAGGGAGCCTAATCGGGACCAGCAGATGGTCCTGATCCAGCAGCCTCTCATCCACTGTGGTCTCAACCCTTCCAAAGTGCAGCTGACCCAGGGGTCAGGCCAGGTCCTGGCCCAGTACCTTCACATGGAGGGAGATCATCTGATCAGCGTCAGCCTCAATGGCAGCCAGAGCCAGCCTGGGGCAGTAGGACAGAACACCATCACGGACTCCTCCATACTGCACCTCTCTTCGCCAAAAGACCCTTACAGCCAATCGACCAATCAGCAGCAGTCGCAGGACGCCAAGCACCATTTTGCCCTGAGCTCCATCTGCTTCCCAGAGTCCATGCTCCTGGCGGACGAGAGGAACATCCTGTCCAACGTGGACGACATCCTGGCCGCCACGGCAGCCGCCTGCGGTGTCACGCCGCAGGACTTTGTCAAAGCCACGTCCGGCACCGCTGAGGGTGACATGGCCGACCCCAAGGGTCATTTCCAGACTGGGGACACCAGACACCAGTCACCTAGTTTCTCCTCTTCATCTTCCCAGACCTCCATCATCACCAACACTAACTCTCATAACACCATGACCCTGACACTGAATGGCTCTCCTATGACCTCAGACGGACACCAGTTTCCCAAAGGGGAGGGGCATCTGGGGCAACAGTACTCAATGTCACACTCGCACACCACTGTAGTCAACCCCAGGCACGACATGGGCGCCGACAAGGGTTTGCCACGGAAGCCCGGTGACGAGCCAAACAACATTTCGCCCAAAGGACAGTCTGTTTACCCTAGCAACAGGGCTGGTGGCAACCCCAACGGAGGCCACTCTGAGAATGAGTACCACCTGGCTGGCCTGGGGTACGACCCCTCAGGGCAACTCAACAGAGGCAAGGCGAGTAAGCAGAACCCCAAAGGGCCCAAAGTCATCAAGAGAGAAGACTGCTTTGACGAGTGTCCCTCTGACGGCTTCCCCAACCCCAAAAAGAAGGTCCGCTCCAAGGCTTCGGCCAAGCCACCCGTTCCAGAGGAAGACAACATCCAACCAAGGAAAAAGACAGTCCAGGCCAAGAGGCAGAACTCCCGGGGCAGCGACCCCACCAGCTCCCCCTCCACCTCGGAGGCGGTCTACGACAGCTACCAGCAGCAGGAGAGGATGAGGCAGAAGATCCGTGAGGTGGAGGAGCAACAGCCAGAGGTCAAGACAGGCTTCATCGGCTCCTTTCTGGACTTCCTCAAGTCTGGTCCAAAACAGCACTTCTCCTCCCCCCCCGTACGGACCCCCAGTCGCTCCCGCAAGCCCTCGGCTTCGTCCAAGCGGCCCCTGTGCACCATACCGCCTCTACCTCTGAAAATACAACCTCCATCAGCCCCATTGATAGGCGATGAGGCCCTTGGGGTCGGGGGGAGCTCTCAGCAGCGGCAGCGTCTGGACGAAGAGCTCCAGAAGAACCTGGAGACACTGCCATCGTTCAGCTCGGACGAGGATGAGAGCAGCGCTGGGAAGAACCAGGCCCTCCAGAACAGCATCAGCTCAGCCCTGTCGGCCCTGGATGAGCCCCCAGACAGGACACATAAAACGGGTAAACATGGATGGGCTGCCCTTACAAGCCCTTAGGATTCAGTCATCTGGTTTGTTAGTTATCATTGTAGTGTGAGACAGCATTGTGTCCGTTGTACCCATATTATCTCCAGTAGTTACAACATTTAACATCTACTACCCTAACCTCTATCCCATCTCTCCTCTCCCTTCTCCCTCTCTTCTCTCCCTCAACAGACAACAGACTCTCCAACTCTCTCCTGAAGCCAGACCAGGCTCCCAGCATGCCTCACTCAGCCTCCAAAGCCCATGAGCAGCAGACGGCTGCACCGAAGGAGTCCTCGACAACCGGCTCGTTGTCATCGGTGACTGGGTCGTCGGGGCAGGAGGGGGCGAAGCCGGCGCCCCCAGGCCAGCTGGCCGTCCAGCTGACCAGCGTGGCCGTAGAAGGACTGACGGACGAAGAACTGTCGGACAGCGGGGGAGAGGGCATGTACCGCGAGAGGGACGAGTTTGTGGTCAAAAACGAGGACACCGAGAGCCTGAAGGTGGGAGGGGATTTGTGTGAAAGCAGACCTTGGCTGAGATTCCATTTTTGTGGCCAGTCAGTCTTATACAGTTAGTCCAGATATATAAAACATATTTGTGTCTCTCTGTGTGTGTCTCTGTCTGTGTGTGGTTTGTTCTATTGATCCATGCTGAGACTTGTTCTACTCGTGTGTGTGTGTGTGTGTGTGTGTGTGGTGTGTAGGTGACATTGACAGCCGGACAGGAACCCCCAGCCATCTGGAAGGTCCAGAAAGCTCTGCTGCAGAAGTTTGTCCCTGAGCTGAGGGACAGCAAGAGAGTGTTCTCAGCCACTAACAGTGTAAGGACAGGCGTACATATGATTAGACACACACACACCTATGCATGCACATACACACACTACTCATGAACACACACACACTCCCAGATGATGATTAGTGTGTGTGTATAAATCCCCATAGTTTGAATCCTTAACATTATTCTGTAAGCAGAGTAACATGTATCCACTCTGTTGTTCAGATCACAATACTGCTGTTGTGTGTGTGCATCCGTTCCAGTATCTGGGCTACTTTGGCGACGCTAAGACCATGTACAGGAGGGTGTATGTCAAGTTCCTGGACACGGTCAACAAGAAGGAGTACGTCCGGGTCTGCAACCGCAAACCACGCTGCAAGCCCATGCACTCCATGAGGTACTGTTATCTGTTACAATACTTATTTACCTGAATTTGTCTCATGTTCATCATTCTAAATCTTGTTTCGTTCATTTCTACCTTCATTCTCTCTCCTCCAGAGGCTCCCAGGCGAAGACGCTGCTCGGTCTGAAGACTCCTCCCCGCTCAGTGAACTCTGACCCTCTCACCACGCCCACATCACAGAAGTCCCAGTCCAAGCTTCGCACCAAGCAGCCCAAGACCAAGGCAGAGCCCCCGCCCAAAAAGAGGAGGAAGTGGAAGGAGGAGTACTCTCCGTCTCCCTCCGAGTCCTCTCCTGAGGATGAGGCTGAAGATGATGGTGAGGGTTGAGGCTTTAGAGGGCCTTCATTTAGGCTCATTCCCATGGGTTTGATGGCTTGATGGAGCTCTGCAACTAAATCTTGGAGCTTTGCAACTTCCTCTGTTATGCACTGTTTTATCTCTCTCTTGTTCTTCCCTCTCCCCGTTCCCTCTGTTAATTCCCTCTCTCTCTTTTCTCTCTCTCTGTCTCAGAGTTCACTCCTCCAGTGCCGTTTTCCTCTCGGTTCCTCAACACCAGGACCATGAAGGAGACGTTTAAGAGCTTTGTGGAGCTGCTGATCAGCGTTGCCCTGGATGCAGACGTGATGAGCGCTCTGGAGAGGGAGAACGGTGGGTATTCCCCCAACAGAGGGGGATGATTGGTACCCTTCCAAGGGTTCCCAAACTTTTTCACCTCGGGCCCCCCTTCCAGCATTGGGGAACATCCCCCGTCCCCCCTGTGCGCGCACCCACCACGTCTGTTTCTATGGGTACAACCACTGTTCATGACTTGCGCTGTTCACACCCTTCTTTCTTGTTGGTGGAGAGAATTTTGTAAGTTTAAAGCTTATTTCCTGCATTTCCACCCATGTCATGGGGTGCAAAGAAAATGTTGTGTTTTCAATCAAATTTTCTTGCAATTCTATACATTTTGCCATGTCTAAGGTGTATGTGATATTTGAGTGACAAAGAAATGACAACTATCTATGGGCTATAAAACGTTAGCTGACATGGGCTAGTTATTCTAGACATTTCTGACAAGTTATAAATAGCTCTATAAGGTATATAATGACTGACATGACAAGAGGAACTGATGATGCACTAACCAATTTCCAAATGACCTTATGCATTCTACTGTTACAACTTTCAACAGTAACATGAAAGCCGGACTGAGTTCCTTAAAGAAAGATTTTGGAACGTCTGCCTTAGGGGGGTTAGGGAAGGGGACAGGTGTATTCACAGAGTAGTGATCAGGTTGGGCATACCTGAGGAGAGAGAGAGGGGAAGGGAGTGGGATAGTTGTTTGTGGGATTTAGGAAGCTGATCACATTGTTTCTGGGGCTCAGATGAGCTGCTGCTGCCTCACATGAAGAGAGTGGATGCGATGATCTGGGACAACAGGAGACGCCTGCTGCCCAGACTACGAGTGGGACAACTCTTTAAGGTTTGTGTTTTTAGCATTCTCCTGAAAATAAATAAATATAAGCCTCTGCCTTCCTCAACAACCTTTTATTGAGTACCTCTCACATCGTCTCTGTCCTCAGACGGCTCTGGACAGCTTCCCAGAGATCTCGGTGGTAACAGAGCTCAAGAAGGATGGGGAGACCCCAGCCTTTAAGGTGCAGCTCAGTGGGAAGGCCTACAACAGGAAGAACATGAAGCCTTCCAAGTCCCCCAGCAAACTGCCCCTGGTAAGAGGCTCTATGTTGACACTGCTATTTACAGTGCAGGCCAGAGGGAAATATGAAGCACTTTCTGGTTTTGTCCAGTAGTGGGCGTCCTGCACTCAGTTTGTCTCTGACGCAACATATTTCTGGGACTGCTATTTTTGTAAGTATTGCTTGATGTGAATGCATTTAGTTTTTATGCTTACTTGACCAAACTGTGAAGTCTGCGTCGAGTGTTTAGGAAAATCTAGTGTAATGAACTCTGTTTGTGTTCTCTCTGTCTCTAGGAATACACTGTGGACCAGCAGAAACCCCAGTGGTTCTCCCTCTACCATTCTCTACAGCATTATAAGTACCACACATACCTCATGTGTAAGGACGAGGTGAGACAGCACTCTGTGTCTCTGTGAGTGGCCTAGTGTGACCACATGTCCCTGCATGTTGGCCCTTTGTCCTGCAAGCAAATAATCATGTCCCACATTTTATCAACAGATTAAAACAACTCACACCAGGCTACTCTGTCCCGCAAAGTCATCCTGTTGTCCCACATTTGGGTATTTTAAATTTGGTCATCCTAGTGGGGACATGCATGTGCACTTTGTGCCCCGGTGTGTCTGTGGTGGAATATTTCAGGGATGCTAAGAAGAAAAGTGTGTCTTTGGACAATACACTCTAGCCAGCTGTCTAGTTGGCCCACATTGCCCTCGGTCCAAACAATACACTCTAGCCAGCTGTCTAGTTGGCCCACATTGCCCTCGGTCTAAACAATACACTCTAGCCAGCTGTCTAGTTGGCCCACATTGCCCTCGGTC